>JAUMGZ010008757.1:0-10264 GCA_032359645.1 Pododesmus macrochisma | reverse complement strand
CTGAGACATTTTCAACTTCTTCTCAAGAACAGCTGAACCAATTCACTTCAAACTTGGTTGAAATGTTCCTTAGGAGGTCCTGACCTAGTGTTGTTGTTTTTTGGGCTGATCCAAAAACCAAGATGGCTGCCTTGGGCTCTGATTGGCTGAGTCATGGGGCAAAATTTTGAAAAAATCATTAGTTCTTGCTTTCAACAACATCTTCTTAACTGCTATACTGATTTCAATAAAATTTGGTAAGAAGCATCCTTGGAGGAAGAGGAATCTGTTGTATACAATAGAAGGGGTTGGCCCTCCCCCAAATTAGGGTAAACTACAATTATTTAGTCATATAGTAATGGCTTAACTATTACATATTATGACTGTCAAGATGAATGCTTAGGCCCTATTGGTCTCTTGTTATTCAAAATGCATTTGACCTATATTCGTGAACTCAGGTGACCGTTAAGGCCCATTGGGCCTCTTGTTGACTTCTTCTCCTAAACCACTGGACCAATTTCATCCAAACAAATTATCCCTGAGGGAAGGGAATTCAGATTAATACAAATGAAGGGGCTCTGTGCCTAGGGGGCGCAACTTCTGGGCCAAAAGAGTGAAAATTTGACAGCATTTCAAAAATCTTCTAATAAAGTAAACACCTAGAGCTTAATATGTTGTAAGTTTAGGGCATGGCAAACCTACTTTGTTCAAGGCGTGACCCTGGGATCAAAACTAGGTTATGCAATTTGGGGTCAAAGTTCAATGCTATATTTTATAGCAGATATGTTTACTATGCACATTTTAGACTTCTTTTACAAAACAGCTGGACTAATTTCATCCAAACTTGGAAGAAGGCATCCCTACTAGAAGGGGGTTCAGATTTGTTCAAATGATGGGGCTATGTCCCCCACGCCCCAGGGGGCATCCCTTAGGGGGAGCAAATTGGGAAATAAATTTAAAAATCTTATGAAATAGAAGGCCTAGTGCTTAATGGTTTGGTATAAATTTAATTTGAGAGATTGGAGAAATAAGTTTGTTCAAGGCATTACTCTGTGGTCAAAAGTATTCAAATGCCAATATTTACTTTAATAGGCCTATTTCAACCAGATGGACACCAAGGCCCAATCGGCCTCTTGTTCTACCTATTGTAATTGGTGCTCATATCAACAACAATCATCATAACAGATGTTTCGTCACATAAATCATGTCAAATTATCAAATCTCAAAAACGGTTGGTCCAATTTAAATCAACTTTGTAAGAACAATCTTGTATAAAAACAACTCCAATGAACACTACCAAGAAAAATAATTATGAAGACTTTTAGCTTCAGGTGAGCACATCAAGGACTGTCGGGCCTCTTGTTATTCTCACAGATTTATTGCGTAGCAGTAGATTGCACACATTTCAAAGTCACGTGTTAATAGCTTGATCTCATCGTGAGATACTGATATTATAAAGATTGTTAAAATGCCTTTCATCGCTCATCTTAGATATGGGAGAAATAAAGAGAACACATATCATTGAGGACAGTTCGAAATAGACGCCTTTGACGTCTTTAAAAATTTACATTTGAAAGTGTTTAGCGTAAGCAATTCCAAGATTAAGAGTCCTCTGTGTTTGATGTTTGCGGTTAGTTGTTGAGATGATTTAAAACGCCGTGAAGTGTATTTATTAAATTTTTAAATGTATGTTTGTACTTAAGACTTCTAGTCGCATGCAGAAATTGGAAGGTTGAGGCCTCATTAACCGGTTTAACCACACCGCCTGGTTTCATGCTAGGTGACCGTCCTAAGTCGGTCCGCATGGATTACTAGTCTTGATGTTTGTTGTGATTTTGAGTTAATTAATTACATTCCGGTGCTTCATTGTTTGACGCAGTTATTGTTTGTTTGTCAATGTCTCTCGTTCTGTTGATTCTATTCATACTGTTTTTTTTTTGGTAAAGTGCCAACTATAAGTTTTTTTGTTACTTTTATCGACGTCTTGACCAAAATAGAGTACGATAGCAGAATTAAATTACTGGAACTTAACTTCATCATAGTTAAAGTATTTTGTTAACTTGGTGAACAATAACTAGGTTATGATTGAAAAATTATATGTTAAAAGGCAATGCTGCCATTAAGGTGGTGTTTCAGCTAACGATAAATTTCCATAAGCGTCTGCCAACGATTGGAATTCTTTGAAACTTTGTACTAATGTTACTTTAGGTCAATCTATACAGAAAATATATTTCTGAAACAACACATGGTGAAGTACGTCAAAAAGAGCTTGTAGAACACCTTGTTCATTAATTCAGTGAGCTCTAATATTGTCTATGTAAACTGTAGAAAGTTGCTCAATTGTTTTGAAATTATAACTTAAGTTATTGTCAATAAAGCAAGGATAATTTTGATATCAAATATGTAAACATCGATATAAATTGTCAGTAGTAACAACATTTTCCATTATTAATTTATCCAATAAATAAAATAGACATACCAGGTGTTTTCAAGGCTTTTTGAAACCGGTTAAATACTTTTTCAGCACATTGAAGTCAGCTTTTTTGAAATTATAAAAAATCTATCTTCTTAAATAAGTAGCATGCAATGGCCCTAAACGCATATTTCTTACCTTTTTTATATAGTATTATATCCATGAAATACTATTAATATGTTATTATACAATTGTAAAAAACATAAAATGATCACTAAAATACAAATATTTGCTTAATTTGACCACCTTGTAGAACACCCTTGCTACCTATAATTAAATGAAAATCTTATGTAATAATCTTATTAGAAATATTGTTTGGTACAAAACGGCTCATATAGCCTGTATAAATTGCAGAAAACATGGCATCTGATGGTAATATCACACTTAGACAATCTCACACAATGCTTGTTGTTCCAGATGCAAAAAAAAATTTCATGTTTTGATATGCAGACAAAGTTGATTCGGAAACGGCTTTCTGCATGTACAATGTACCCCACTGACATCGATAAGCCTGTGTATCTATACAAAAAAAAATAATAAATCGAAAAACCAAGACGATATTCCAGGGCCGTAAGTCCATGGACATTGGCAAACAATAAGAAAACGTTAGACGCACACAGAAAAATGGACCAAATATACATGTATCACATGTGTCACCCGCCGCGATGCCTCCGTGTCATTCCGGTGTACGGTAATCTTATCTACTAATTAAAAAGGAGGAAGAGTCAAGAGTCACCATAAGAAAAATTCACAAGTTTTGGTGACGAAAGAGTAAAGGAGAAAAACCATTAACAGGAGAGGAACAGAAGTAGCAAAATAAACATTAAAGCAGAGCGGTAAAGATAGGGCGAAGAAGAGTACCCCCACCCCATATTGCAAAATTCGACCAACATTTGCTTGGTTGAAGTAAGTCTCTCAAAGGATTTCTTCACTTTTTGAATTATCCAAAGAGTATTGTTTCGAAAAAGGGATACTAACTACTTTCTTTTATCAAAAGTATAAACTAATTTTTGGAACTAGGAACTTTTTTTCTTAAAACGTTGAAGATAGATTATTAGAAACATGCAAACAACCTGCACTTTTACATGGGCAGTAATATTTGCCTTTAAAAGCATAATCTCTTTTATCTCTTTTTAAGTATGGTGAGTAACGTTCATGAACATTTTGTTACATATGCTAATATATAAATGGCAAAATTAAGAATCACAAATGGTAGAACTGTTTTATGCTAAATCTTCACTTTAAACTTTGCAATCCCTTTTGTGTCATATTTTTTAAGTGTGAAGTTAATTGTATAAAGAAAATTTTGATTTTAGACTGTCTGACCTTTGTCTGTAAACTTTCCATTTACTCGAGAGATTCGTTTAAAAAATCTACTGAAGAAAGTGTCCCACAACCAACTTCGTGGTAACAGCTCGCAGTTATATTTGTTTTTCATATGCGATATGATTTTCCCAGAGGTAAATTATTTAAGTAAATAATAACATTGCATAGATCTTAACACGCTTTTGATGGAAAATTCGACCAAATGGTGCAAAACGATTGCTGTTCTTCATCTTCGTCTTATATTGACACGGATTCCTTAAATTTTTAGACTTTTGTAAAGGTATTTTCAAAGTTCTGTATGACGTGTGACCAAGATAGTTTAGTAAATGCTGGTTGTAGAAGTATGGGTTAACATATCAATTTACCCCTGTACTAGTTGGCACCTTCATTAGTAGTCAATTAAAAGATAACATTTGTTTTCAGAACCAATTAGATTCAAACATTAAATTTAGAATCTATTTTGAAATATTTATTTGTTTGCAATCTGTGTCTAGTGAAAAGTTGCCCCAACCCATATTAGAATGTCCAAGTATTCGTGTACCCACACCTAATTCTATCATCATCAGATGTCATGTGTATGCAGTATATACAGTTGGTGTTATGTCAGCAATTTTTACCTACCAATATTTCTAATGGGATTACAACAAAAGATTTGCATATACTTGTAGGCAGCCAAGGTGTTCTAAAAGGTTGTCCAATTAAGCAAAACTGAGTGTTTTAGTGATTATTTCATGGGTTTTTTACAGTTTGATAACAGCATTTTATAGCGTTTTGATAATGTTGTCGTACAATATAAAAAAGATGAGAAAATATGCGTTTAAGGTTATTGCAAAGTATTTATTGAAGAAGGAAGATTTTTATAATTTCAAAAAATCTGGCTTCAATGTGCCGAAAAAGCATTTTACCGGTTTCAAAAAATCTTTTCCCACGTAAAGCATAATTATAAAGTCTGTTTTTCAAAGGCAGCTAGTTCCAACTCCTTTAGAAGGTTTATTATTCGGAAAGTGAAATTATCCTGTATGCCTATTTTAAACCAATTGTTTGATGAATTAATAATGAAAAATGATCTGACAAATTATATCGATGTTTACATGTTTGGTATCAAAACTATCCTTACTTTATTCACGGACAACGATTTCAGAAGTATTTTCAAAGCAATTGTGCCAATTTGTACATTTGTCATTGATAAAATAACTAAAGGGTTCCCAGAATTGATGAAAAAGGTGATCTACAAGGAGCTCTGTGTTCACGTACGTCGTTTAAGAAATCCATTTAGACCTGAAGTAACATTGTTGCTCAGTTTCAACAACAATAACTTATATCGTGAGAAGATTTGGAACCCAACGTTTGTCATTGCTTTGTGAAATAAGAATAAGTACGCCAAAGACTTATAAGCTTTTAATCTCAGTTATAAATCAGGAAACACGTGAACAATATCTTGCTATATTAAATATAAGAATCAATCCTTACTAGTTTTTAAAGAATTATTGACGCTCAGTGTCGATTATGTAATTCATTATATTGATATGTGCAGGTGTTTCTAGCCGTTAAGCTGAGCCAAGGTCAGATTGGACCATTTCCGACAGTGCGATACAGGAGTCCTTTTGCTGATTATTATTTTCAATATTTTTGCAGAGTAAGTACTCTTCATGTACAACGAATGAACAAATGAATGAATGAATAATGAGTTGATTGATCGATGGATAGATCAATCGGTTGTTTGATTGATTGACTTTACACTAGCATTTCATTTATGCGTCTCTTAATCGAATGTTGTGTGTATGCATTTAAAGCGATGATGAATGAAAGAGTGAGGTGTCCGTATGGTGTCCGTCCTCCCGATTTGTATTCCCCCTATCCTTTCTTTTGTTTATATATATACCTTATGAATGGACGGGCAACAATCAACAACAAAAACTGAATAATTAACGAACTGTCTCCTCTCGGGGTTTTGTAGGATACGGAAAAATCATCACGGAGTTTTAAAACCTACAATGATTTCCCCCCGATTTATTTTACCACTGCGTTGTAAAGAAGAAAGTATTAGTTAAAATTTACAAAATCCAATTTGTTAGTGAAGGTATTTATTTTCTTGCGATTAAACGCAATGCGATTTGCAAATAAACGCAATTAGTTTGGAAGTTGGGTAAGCGGCGATATTTTGGTACTCTAAAACCTCACCAAAATTTCACCGGCGTCCGATATGCCGTCTCGTTGATAGCGTGGACGAAATATGAGCACTGCCGTCCGTACACGGAGACATTTGGAAACTCTACATAGCCTGCAGCATCGCGCTATGTGGCATTGAAACGCTTGAACAAGTGGATAAAACTTAGCTTTTTATCATCCTTTAATGTAGCCAATGCTATAAGGATTCTTTTATCCATCCTTTCGGAGGAACCATGCAAACTTTGTAAAATGATTAGTAATGACCAAAAGCTGCTTGTTACCACTTTTCAAGTCGATGCACCTCCGTCTCCCCGTAGGAGTCTGTCATGTTTTGTTCCGACTTTTGAAAGATCATATTTATCTGCTTTATGTGTTATTCGTAGTATGCAATACATTGATTATTGTATGTAAAGAAATGTGCTTCTTTGTTTAAGGTTGTGTGAATAATGTTTTCGCGTTCTGATGTTGAATGTAAAGATTAAACACCATACATTTTGTCGTGATCAAATGTTTAACGTTCAATTTAATTTCAGACAACTACTTGTGGGTTTGAGGATATTTGTGAAAAGAGAACGATTTGTCCGTTCGCGCCACCTTGTTTTGACGCTCCAAATTGTGTTGGTGAGTACAACTAAAATCGAAAAGTTAATTTAATATGATAAAGTAATTAGAAAATTGTGCGGAAAAATAAACTTCCAGCATGTATAAAAAATAAATAAAAGAAAAAAAAATTGAGGTACCAAATTGTAAAAGTGGGGCACCTAAAGTTACATATTTACGAGAATTTACGATAATTTCAAGTAACAAGACGCTTTTAACTTAAAGATAATCGGATCAGCCTTATTATGTTTGTATAGAAACCACGCCACGACCTATTGTCTCAAGTTAAGGCGTTTCCCAGACAACACACACTTTTGAAATGCTGGGTCTATGTTTAAAAACTGATAACAATTGTTAAACAAAGTGAAAATATTGTAAATATAAATTTCATAAGTTGCAGAGACGATTAAAAGTAATTTTGTAAATGTTTAAATGCAAGATCGAATGCATGTAAAATATCCCACACGAGGTGATAGCCGAGTCTTGATATAACATGCGTATCACCCTGATATCAAGAAGATTCTATATTTTTAAAGAAATTGTTATGTGCTCAAAACAAAGAATAACACTAAATTGCCAAACTTTTGCCCTACGAAATAGATTATTTCGTACCCCTATTTTTATTGCGATTTCTTTTAATGGTCAAGTATATCTTGAACGACCAACAAGCTATTACGTGCAAACGCCAAAATGCTTAGTTGTATTTACAATTTCGTATCTATAAGCACATATCTCTAATCAACATGGTATTGCATGGACTCAAATTCATACATTCTATTCATGAAAAGTTAAGACACAAATTATAATTTAATACTAGGCCAAGTGATTAAGACATCAGGTTTTGCTTTATACTCGTGGTCTTCACGTATCCCGTAACTTTTCGTTTACTTTTTTCCATAACATCATTGGTCTATTGCAGGTATACCCCCCGGAGGTCCACAGAAACCAGGAATATGTGTATCTTTTCCTACTGGACAACCATTTGATTTCCGATGTAACACAGATCTCGGTTGTCCTAATTCCGAAATTTGTTGCCATGGTTACTGGAACAGTGAGTGTACACCTGCGGCCTTGCCTTGAACTTAAGCTTCAATAAATCGAAAATAAATTCTGTTCTGTTATCAATCGTATGTGTTCTGTTAAACGCCAGAAAAAACCAAAGACGACTTACGCACTGAATACGAATAAACGGAATAAAACGTGTTTTTTATATTGATTATCGTAATTTAGTATTTTCAAAAGTGAAAGTTGAGATTCCACTTTTTGTTTTATCCACATAATTCGGAATGAGAGAAGGCGGCAGCATCGCTGCATGTGTTCATAATTCTTTGAGTTTTATTCAAACTATTTTACTTTACATCAATTGAATAAATCATAATGCTATTCCCTAAGAGATGCCTCATACCAAATTTGACTCAAATTGGCTTAGTTGTTAGAATTTGGGATTGAACAGTAAACTTTACTGTTATTTTTATACCTCAAACATGGACATAACGGCTCTTTCATATACGTGTGTTGAAAATGGGAATATTCCACACTTGAGGGTTTCAAATTGGAGCAATTTTTTTTTAACCCCGAGGGTTTTAAGATAGGGATATTCCACTTACGGGGGTTACAAACCCCTCGGGACCCAGGAGTTTACTCCAATTTGTCACACTGCAAATAAAGTGGGGGTGGGTGTCGATTGCAATGTTTACTTGGGCCCAGACCTATGAAAATGTACGCAAAAAATCAAATTGCATGATATAAAATTGTATAGTAGAATGTTTACATTTTAATGTGCGAGTTATATTTAAGACAGGAATGATGGCAAATGATTACAAATAGTCCATGAAATTGGCCAAAAGTAGCAACATTTTAGCTGTTTGAACGGACCGAACAACATTGAGCTCCTTGAGCAATATGCAAAAGCTTTTACATATGTTTAAATATTTCATTAACTCTGTACATCATGGAAATATTGAGCATATTTCTTTTTGAGCTCAATGTCAAATCAAAACTTTTGTACCTGTAAAACTACTGAAATTGGCCAAACATGCCCTTTCACGAATTTCGGCCGGTTTCAAGCCCAATGTGTACTTGTTTGCACAATGTGTCGGCTCAAAAAATAATCAAAATAATAAATAAAGGCATTCTACTATACATCTTTGGAAAAAATATACCTTTTTTTAAATATCTCTGCTTGATTGGGTTTTTTCGAAGGGAAGCCGAGTGCGAGTATATACATATCTGTGATTGCGTACATCTAGTTTGTTATGTGAGAAAGTCCCTTTATCTTAATTTGTGATAGTGCATTATTACTAGTTTTTCAATCTCGTTGATTACGTTGCATATATTTGCACTTGACAAAGGAGAATTGGAAAATAAATAATAACACTGTTTCCCATGAGACAACTATTATTTCTAGCAAAAACGAGGATACGCCTTTGAAGTGTTGGAAAACACTATATTTTTATTAAAACATTTCCAGTAATACAATATATTAATTATAATTAACAACTGGCCTAATAACAAAGTAAACCATCCTTCCACTCCGTGTATAAACACGCTAAAACCATACACATCTTTTAAACCTATACAAAATAAAGAGAAAAGATGGAAACTGTCAAGGGTGAAAAGAAACAAATTATGTTATGTTTAGGAACTTTTTTTTTCAAAAGTCTTTTATTTGTCATCAATTAATACACACCCAAAGTTTATATATCGTTTAATAATCCCATTTCTATTAGTTTTCAATGTATCCCATGTATAGAATTGATTGACGCCATTCCCTGCCATTGTATTCATGACAACACATTCTGTTTCCTTGGTAATCGCTGTCCCGCTTACAGTCAAAGTTACCTTGTGATATTTGCCACGGATCTGGACAGAATCAAGGTTTTTGTCCTTGACCTGGAACAGAAAATAACAATACATATTGTGGTTGTTCTACGTGTTATTCTCGTATTTTACTGTACCCAAGATTTATGTATCCGTCTCACCGTCTATCTGTCCGTCTGTCAAACTTAAGTTTCAGTGTTCTGACTCAGGCTTGCTTAACGCATATGCGTATTAATTCTCATCTGTTTTGTTTTTGTGCTCTTGCTGCCCATGCAATGTTCGGATTTCAACGACATGTTGTATGCACTTACAAGCACATAATGACGAGATGTACGATAGTCAATACAATGGGTGTATATGTACCGTCTAAAGTTATCTAAAACGTGGTCACTTTTACATTTTTGTGAAAATACATTTCCACAGAGAGATGTCCGTTAATTAACGTTCATTTTTATATGCTATACAGCTTTATGTTAAAAACAATTTAAAAAAAAAATTACATAAATATTTGAACTAAAACAAGATGAAGTGATTTGGCGTGGAACAATAAATCGGGAAGTCAAACAAAACTGAGTTATGAAAAGTGACTTTTTTGCTTCGGAAGTTTGTGTTGGGATTCGTTTTCTTGATTTTAGAGATTGTCTCCCACATTTGCAATCCTTTTTATTTGATATGGATTAAATAAATCGAAATGTATTTGCTTACCTTCGATACACTGTAGGAATCTGAGACAAGGTGGGGTAAACAGACATCCCAGCAAACACATAACGTTTTTGAAACATTTTTTTTAATAATGTTATTTACAGACGTTTAAATGACATTAAAACGACTCCACAGATAAACATTTAAATGACGATTTTTGAAAACGTTTTTGTAACTTTTTTATAACGTCCTAAT
>JAUMGZ010008746.1:0-10264 GCA_032359645.1 Pododesmus macrochisma | reverse complement strand
CACTATTGTATTTCCAAAATAATCATAGCTTTAATATTTAGGTAGAACGTAAGTTTCCTCGTTGAAGTAAATAAAGTAATCTAAAATCCACGAAGGTAAGTTCTTATATGGCATATGCCCTTGTATGCAGTAACAATGACATATTATGCCTTTACATGTACAAATGTATTCAATATTTTACTGAGAATACGGTTTAAGTGCATCGGTTGTTAAACTTTCCATGAATTTATTTGTCTTAGCTTGGCATATTACACAAAGCTTACACGCTAACAAAACAAAACAAAACAAAAAGAATTAAAACGAACCCATCTGCTCTCAAAATTGTAAGGTACAATAAGTTTACAATACGTTCAGTAGGATAATAAGGAATTCTAATCATGTACTGCTAACAACATTTGGACGAGAAAGTGTTGTACATACAGTATATGCAACACGCCTATCACACGTGCCATTGGGGACATCATTCTCTTCATATATTCTAAATGTTCGAGCCCTTATTTGTTTATTTGTGTACAGATTATCAGTAAACCAACAACAGAAGAAAAATAATCTTACCACAAAATATATTATACAAGACTAAATTGTATTAAAATCGACCATTATTTAACACCAAAAACATAGAAAATGTTTAAAGAATGTTTGTTTATTCATCGGTGTAATGAAGGAGAGAGCGTGTACTCCAGGTTTGATACCAGCACATGTATAAACTATGTATTTCCACGTATGTGATAAAGCATGTATTTAATTGTAAGTTATTGTTCCTCTGCAGTGTAAAAGTGTTTTTGAGAATAAACTTTGTCATTGTCATTGACATAATTACATGCAAATGATGATGTCAAACGAACTCTCACACACACAGAACTGGGCGGGATCTTAAACACAGGCCTTTAAGGGGGTTTTTGGCATCGTCGTATCACGGGATTTTTTTGCCACCACACTCAAATACTAAGAACACCAAAAGACTATAAAATATGGCAATACGTCGTGAAGTTTAATATGCAAAACTATCACATTATAGTTAACGAACAGGAGTATTTGACATAAATGGAGCAAAGAGATCATCTTTGAAATGAAGTCCTGGTAGAAGTTCAAGGTCGTCTGCCAAAAGCAGACCACCAAAGATCTCTCAGGAGCAAAGCAATGTATGGGCTGAATATATTTAGTTGTAATTACCTTGGAACCCTTCAAAGCTATAACATTTAAATTTTTATATCACAAATGTTAATCACACTACCATATTCATGATACTGAAATAACCAACTGTGAAGTTTCAAATTTTTTTAAAAGAATAAAAATTTGTATTTTTTTAAATTTCTTTGGCTTAAATTTCATATTTAAATTTATGAAATATACATTATTACGAAGCACAAATGTGATTTTGCCTTTAATAAAGATAAATGAATTCACCAGCTGTACAAGTAAATAAACAACTTTATAGGTGTGCTGTACTGATATTCGTATGTGTGCAAGTTTTAGTTTCGTAATTCACCCTAGGATGACAGATCACTGCGCACGTTACGTGCTGCACATAGAAAGTTAAATACTTTATATTACAAAGGAATGCCTCTCACCCACTCAACATCTAATCATCAGTCATTTGTAGACAGTCAAGTGACGTCAATTGCAAATGCATTTTACATATCAAATGTCTACTATTGAAATAATTTTTGCACTATTTAGTGTCTGGCGCAATAACACAAGCCGTGCATTGAACGAGAGAATGACATTGTCCACGGAAAAAATAAGACTTGTAATAATCAGTTGTAGCATAGAAATTAAAAGGATATAATTCCGCGTTAATAATTGCCAATTAACTCATTCTCTGAAGCGAAAACAGACTAGTTTTAATGCATTTATTTGCATTAGTTTGTAACAACTAAATTAAAATTAAATTATTTAAATTTAATAATTACCAACAAAAATCATTCCCATGTCGAAAACGGAATTGTTTTGTGACATATATTCGTTTCGTTAACATAAACGTAAACATTAGCAACTTATTTCATAGAGAAATGCAACTTTCCCTTGAGAAATATATTAAAGACTTAGGATGTAAGGTGTCGTGTCAAAAATCCACATGTGCGGTTGTTACATAATTTATTTATTATCCGTCAATAAAACACGGAGAACAGCGTTTAAATGTCCGTATCTATGATTCTTTCATGTTTCCTGCTCTTTTTATCTGCATGTTGAATTTTTGGCGTAGTCAACAGAAAATCAATTCAAAATCAACCCATATTCATACAAACCTGGCTTGACCCGAAGAACGTGCAGGCCCATTGAAGACAAACATGTCGTCAGGTAAGGATGTTGTAACGGCATATTCTACGCATTGTTTTACACTCCGAATTACCTGTAATTGATACTCAACTTCTTCGTACAGAATTATTTCTATGAATAACTGTTTCTAAAGATCACAAGATTCACCTGTAATTCATATGATTTAGATTGTTATTTGAATAGTTGTTTAACAGGGTTATTATAAAACCAATACGTGATCCAAAGTAATTCACAAAATAAATACCCTTTGGTGACCCAGCGTTGACCGTCAATATGTCCTAATGCCTTTAAAATGCCCATTAAAACTTTCTTTTGAGAGGCCTAACGTAAGGTTATTTGACCAAAAAATGTGCACGTGAACGCGAAGAAAGGATGTTGTGAGTTTATTCATGTGTCAAAGTTAATTCCGTCGGTCAATAGATAACGGTAAATGCGTGATTCGCGCGAGATTCTCGGTAAAAACTTACATGTATAATTATTGAGCCACGTGTAAATAGACGACCAAACAATCGACTAAATATTGTTAATTAAGATATTAAGAGAATCGAAAATGGCGCGGTAGAAAATTTTAACAGCATATCTATTGAATCACAGCAAGTCTGCAGTTTTTCAGATATCAAATTTTGACACAAAACACTTACATTATATGCGTTTAATACAGCCAATATTTGCTTTCGTCCTTAAATCGCTGACCCTTGTCGACAAGTACTTTAGCACTTTACTATACACGCATATAGCGTGTGCTGTTATTGAACAGTTTAAAATTCAATCCAGTATCTACAAATAGTGCGTATAAAATATTGATAATGCTCCATTTCTCTCCCAGCAGGAAAAACGTGATTTTGACGAGAAAGGGTTCCATTATTGCGTATAAACCTTATAATGAAGATAAATAGAACATTTTCGGCTTGATATGTTCTGAAATATAGTATGTACAATGTTCATGAATGTGTGCGTGTGCTATAAACACGTATGTGTCACAACGTATATATCTCAATCAGTGTGTAGTCTAAGACAAGACATTTGATCTATTGACACTGTGTCCGTAATCTGTAACATTCGTCAGTCATGTGAATCCATGGCGAAAAATTAATTTCATGAAGCTAACCTGCACACGCACTTGTATGTATGAGCTTAAGGTCGATGAATTGTAGTGAAAAGCCGAAACCAAAAGTACAACCTAGTTTTAAAACTGAATCAGGGAGACCGTATCACAGTTTTTGTTTGATAAATTCATAAGTCCTAATGAAAATTGTTTATATATACTATTGACGTAGCAATGTATAATATCCACATTTAAGTATTTCAAACCAATTATTGGTATTAATTCAGTTTATTTACTATCATTGAGTCACATGTGTCAATTTGTCAGGAAACCAGCTGCCTATTTCGTAACTGTAGAAATTGTAAAGAAAGATAACTCGTACTTGCAGATTTTATGTTTATATGGTTCTATTATACAATGTCAATTTTTAATTTTTATGACATAAATCATTTTTCATATTTCAGTATTCCTTGAATTAAAATACGTTAATGTAATACTAATCTATATCAGTAGTTTCTACTACAGACCTTAATTTGAAGAGAGAAAAACGGTTCCTTTAATTTTGTTCTCAAAATTCAACTTTTAACATCAAAACTAAATACAAATCCTTAAACTGGTGGCAACGTTTAATTTTTTTTGTAGCAGAATATTTTTTAAGAAACAAAATACCAAATTTGAAAGAATTCTATCGAAAAATGTTGAAAGTTGTCCAATACCTTAAAATAAAAACAATTATTAAGTGGTTATTTTCATTCAAATAAGCAATTAAACATCCAAGTAGATTTACTGAGTAGTTCTCAATGGATCTCAATGGATGTGATAAACCTTTACTTATTTATATTAAGATTAATGACATTTTAAATTTTACAGTTTGAAGACCAATACATTTGTATAACACTCCAAACGTGATTTACAGTCGGATCCAACTCTCGAATTTCGGGTTAATGCAAACACAAGAATATTGTCAACCTGCTCCTTTACAAAGGAAAATTCACAATGAATAAACTCAAAGCTATTGTGACGTAGAGACGTTCTGAACTGGCATTGCCAAGTCTTAAAATATGGGTTTATAATGGTATAAGTTGACCTCATTTCTCCTCATTGAACGGTCGAGACAAGAATTCCAACCTAATAAAACCCGAAAAGGTCAGGTCAACAAATGTGATATGTAAAAACAAAAGTAGAAAACATTCTTTGTGAACTTTGCATATAGCCTAACAGAAAGGATTCTCGTTACCCGAATTGCTCATGCATCAATTAAAAGAACAAATACATTAAACCTTTTCATGCCAGATTGTCTAAACCATTTTAAAGTATAAGGCGGAGTATTTGTTATTATGTTCATATGAAATAGAACGACGCGTTATAAGGGTCAAACCAAAACCTTTCATTATTTCTAAATTCATAAATTGTATTTTTTGTTGAAGAACTCAAACTAACATAGTATGTCTACACTGCGTGTGTTTACTTTCAGATGTGCTGACTACTTTATTATTAAAACACATTCTGTTCATGTCTATGATTTAATGCAGGGGAATCTACCTATTCAATCAAATTAAAGGGCGTGTCGCGGGTATTATATATCTCCGTTCGTATAGACTTTGCTATCAATATGATGAATTGCTTTTACTTCCTTTTGTGGGTCCGTAGCACTTGATTATTGTATTCATTTTCCCCTAAGCTTCCGGTGAATGCCTTAAGCTTCCGGTGAAAGCTCAACGCTTCCGATGAAGGCGTAAGCTTCCGGTGAAGACCTAAATCTTCCTCCGGCGAAGGCCCAAAGCTTCCGGTGAAGGCCTAACCTTCCGGTGAAGGCGGATAGATTTGGGTTAATAGACAAGGTCCTCTCACTATGGGGAATCCCCATCCAAAATATCCCAGAAAGTTAAATTAACATGGCGAAGAATCTTAACACGAACTCTTTGTTGTGTAATACTTGTTAGATGGATATAGACAGGTTTCCTAAGTTCATAGGAGAGGAAAAGAATAAGTGTTTGTCCACCGTTATATTTTATTCAACAATAACAACAGAGTTATCCAAAGGGCAATAACTCTGAAACAGGACATCAGGCTGAAGATCAATATATGTTACAGTGACCTTATGATCGTTAATGACAATTGACTAGAATTTTGTATAAAAGTAATCAAATAATACGTAATGGTGAAATTAAACTGAGTCAATGTTTAAACTGGTTCAACATTTTGCATGTGTTCATATTCATTTACATCTTGAATGTTTGACAGTGCGCGTGAGACTAGAATCCTAAAGTGTAAACAAAACAGAATTATCTCGGTAATATTGATCGAAAGAATGAACAAACAAATAAAACGTTTCATTGTTGTCTTCAATTATATTCAATAACTAGAATCATGTAACAACTTTTTGATTGTGTTTCCGAAGTAGCATCAACACTGAAACACAATACTTTTAGATTTAACCACAGGAGCAGAACGAGCAATGTACCTGCATGGAATTCTCAGCAATCATCAAAGATAGGTGCTGATTTGACTTTAGTGCTGAGCTCGGAATTTGGCTTGACAATGATTGTTTCTGTCTCGGGAACACTTGTATGATGATATTATTTTTGTGGACATCAATGTGTATATCATTACTACTATTAGTACATGAACAAGCTAAAATTGTTGGGGTGTTTGCAAGCAGTACTATTCCTTATGGTCATAATGCTACACACACTGATGTCATAGCATGCATGTTACTAGGGAGGGGATGTGTGTTGTCGTTGGGATGTCGATCAACTGAGGATACATAATTTACGAACAAATGTCTTGTATTTGCCCTTTTGCTTAATATTTCTTATCCGCACACCGTTTCTCTGTTTAGATATGTTAGTGAACTTCCGGAATAAAAATTGAACGTACATGTGTTTTATGTGCTAGGTTTGGGGTTGATGGGCTGTTGGTTAATTGAGTATATTTAATTAACATGACAATTATCTTGTGTGGACCCTGATGCTTAACATTCCTCACTGTTATCCGCACATCGTTTCTCTGTTTAGATATGTTAGTAAGATTCCGGAAAAGATGTCGTATATGTGTTTATGAGCTACCCTGTTACCCCATTAAATTCCCCACAACAAGTTAAATATTATGCAATAAAGTTTTGCACAACCCTTCGATGCTCTGAGCCGGACAGGCCAAAGGAGGTTTCCACAAAGACAACCATGTGCCTGAAGTATGGACAAAATATTAAGAAAACTTGATGACCTATTTAGATTACGTCCAAGAAAGAGTAGTGAAGGCGTGCGTTTGTATCGTGACAATTGTCAATTACTTTTAATCAATAGAAGAAAGATGTAAGACACCGCATCAACCTGTGCCAACTCTTTTGTCTGTAGTAATAGAACTTGACAATGTTTAATTCTCAGGGTGTCGTAACTCAAATGCAACACGCCAAAAGGTTATGACAGTCGGGTCCCCCTTGATATGTACACCTATAATACGTTACCTCGTTAGATGTTGTCGATGCCCTCCTGGGTCGGGGTACGTAACCCTCAGAAGTCTCATCATGCCATGAACAATAGTATGATATTATATGCCCTGATAATTGTCTCGGTCAAACACTTGCTACCCGTCTTAAATGATATAACAACATCCTTGAGATTTCATGAATGATCAAGATTTAGTTTCCAGTAGTTGAACTAAGCTGGTCAATCCGAGAGTATTAAACGAATTTCATTGACGATTTAAGCGTAACAGATCCTCTTTTGTCAAAGGCACCACATATAAATCTTCGTTGGGTACCGGTGTATAAACTTTCACAAAATACACACTTTATGGGCATAGCATTGCTATCCAGGAAAATTTTAGATAATTCTTTTCAGAATTCTTATATTTCTTTTGTTGTTGACACTAATAAACCACTGACTGTAGTTTTGAAATATAAATAGTTCTCCAATTTCACTTCAATGTATTCACGTGCACGTTCTGTGCCGGTAAGATTTGGGCAAGTGTGCAGTCAAAAGACGCCAGAAAGGTTTTTACATCAAAAGAAAACGCCCAGGTAGGAAAATAAACATTAAATTTCCATTTAAATATGCGTCAGGTAGAGACAAACATTAGTGTTCCAATAATTTCCATTTAAAGTGTTTTCACTTCTGTTTGCTATAAAAATGCGTCGGTGTTTACACGGGGTCAAGCTGCTTTGAGACGAGCTGGTCACCAGAGGGTGGTCATCTCGAATGTCACATGATCACAGGATCTGACCAGGCGTAACAAGTATATATATCCACACAGGTGCATGTATCGTCGATGCTATATTATCAAATACTTCATTTTTGTTATCACAGACTTACAACTTATTACGTCCAAATAAAACGTTGAGGGGCAGCTTGCGTTTGAACATAACCCATTTAAATTCACATTGTCCTATTATTGTGTTTTAGAACGAATCTTTACAAATCTAAGCAACACGACAAACAAAGCTCCAGTTCAAATTTAGCAAGATTCTTAAACAAATAACAAAACCGCGTCGCTTGCAGAAATATTTTCATTGTTAAAACATACAGAGCTTATATTTGTTTCTCTGGACAACAACTTTGCGTGAATGAAGTAACCTACTTAAAATGTGTGTATATTGTTTCGAGCAGTATAAATGACATTCAGTCACCCGAGGTTCGCATTTATAGTCCGTGTACAGGTAAGTGTAAGCTAAATTACCTGACTTGTATTGATGTGTCAAGAACACAAATGTCATAGAATACAAAAAGAAATTATGAATTTATAGAATAACAAAGCCATTATAAGACTCGTTACAAGTTGGCATCACCAGCAACAGAACGTCAAGTAATGTGTTCCTGTAAAGCAGCCCGTCTCTTGGAAAATCGAATAAAAGTTTAAACAAGTAGAGCGAAAGAATACTACTTGAGTGTCATTTGCTAAATAAAATGTTAAATTCTAGATTTGATTCAATATTAAAAGTTAAATTTAGGCCAATATGACCTACTTTCATATTTTCTGTTTGCGTCCCGATTTGACCGCGTCTTCTGTTTGCGCCCCGATTTTGCCTGTGTTTCAAAGCCTTGTGTTTTCTCTTTGCTTCCCATTTTGTTTGTGTTTCAAGGCCTTGTGTTTTCTCTTTGCCTCCCCATTTTGTTTGTGTTTCAAGGCCTTGTGTTTTCTCTTTGCTTCCCCATTTTGTTTGTGTTTCAAGGCCTTGCGTTTTCTCTTTGCTTCTCCATTGTGTTTGTGTTTCAAGGCCTTGTGTTTTCTCTTTGCTTCCCCGTTTTGTTTATGTTTCAAGGCCTTGTGTTTTCTCTTTGCTTCCCCATTTTATTTATGTTTCAAGGCCTTGCGTTTTCTCTTTGCTTCCCCATTTTGTTTGTGTTTCAAGGCCTTGTGTTTTCTCTTTGCTTCTTCATTTTGTTTGTGTTTCAAGGCCTTGTATTTCCTCTTTGCTTCTCCATTGTGTTTGTGTTTCAAGGCCTTGTGTTTTTTCTCTTTGCTTCCCCATTTTGTTTGTGTTTCATGGCCTTGCGATTCTCGTTGCATACAGGCCTATTTTACAATTTTGATACACAGTCTTTATTTGGTCTGCTAAGAACAACTGATGTTGAAGGCATCAATATACTAACATTTGATATTGTAAATCCGCTTTCAAAACGTTTCCGGACATGCAACTATGTCGTAAGTTTGTTCATATACTGAATTGATAAAGGCGCATCATAACAGGTGACGCATTTAAGAATGCATAACTTTTTAGGAGGCCACGCTTTTTTCTTTCTTTCTTTTTGGTTGTGTGTAGCGTGTCTTTGTGTTAAATTATGAATTTGCAACTTGTCATGTGAAATTAAATTCTAACTATCTAAACTCATAATGTAACATTTGTATCCCTTAGTTTTCCATTGCTTTCCCTGTATCTGTGGACTTGTGTCTTTTAATTTGCCTGTGTCCATGGACTTGTATTTTTTTTAAAGTGCACAGTGAATTATACTGTACTGTAATTTAGATTGTCTAGATAAATAATGAACAATTTGTAATAATAAATAATCTTAAAATGAAAACTCTACTAAATCAGTTAAAAGTGTCTGTGGAGTATTGATGCACGCTCAGAAATAGCACAGCTAATTGATTTTTGAATAAAATACAATAATTGCCTGCCTGTCTTGTTCTGTTTGAAAGTTTGTCTCGACAGTAATTACGTATTCAACAGGTAGCACTTATCATTCTGCACCGCGACGTTAATTTGTCGTTTCCCCACACAGTGCAATCGAACACTATGTGATTACTTTAATCAGTGTAACAACCTTGAGAAACACTCGCGTTACCTGCCATTATTGCGCATTCTCTAGTAAAAGAAAAACGGTACAAACTTTAAATCAAAGTTCAAATAAGTACGGATTTTCTGCTCTATCACCTGCAATGCAAACGGAATCAATTTATGGAGTTTTTTTGTGTTTTATATTCATTGTTTCGGGCTGTTTGATGTCGTCGAAAGATAACACACCATAACGTATATCAAAATTGCACAAAACGTCTTAATTGTTTTGTTTTTGTTAGATAGAAAGTGAATTATTTTAAAACGAGAACTTTCTATGTTGTTACGTAAAAAAACTAAAAACACAATACAGTGCACACCTGCATCTCCAACAATGTACCACATAATTTGTCAGTACGAGTTTCTTCCCTTGATGTCACTGGTCTTCTCAGCCCAACTCTTGGTCAGTACCCAAACAAACCCCCTACGGCATTATTACCTTTCGTTAGGCCTGGGATCTATATAGTTGATGTTTTGCCTACTCGCTATAAATGTACCCAAGTCTACTTCAGTTGTAAGTTACAGGATAGGTTTTTAGTTTGACAGTATACTAAACGTTCCCTGATTTCACCGGTTTTATATATAAATTTAAAGTATTCTGTGTGTATAAATGAATGAATTCTACAATGATAATGTTAGCACTAACACTGTTCCTCACCTCTGGG
>JAUMGZ010008735.1:0-10265 GCA_032359645.1 Pododesmus macrochisma | reverse complement strand
ACGGGAATCGAACCAAGGAGGTGAAAGGCTCTTATGATTACAAGTCGGCGACTTTAACCACTAGGCCACCGCGGCCCCCGACGGCTACTTCGAAGCAGGATTTTGGGGTCGGGACGGGGGAGTTTCGCACGGAGTATTGGCTCTTATAGATATCATATTTATCGGAGGCATGTTTCAGATTGAATTTCTGTATACAATGTTTTTACAAGCCCAACTAGTCACCCAAGTAGTGTACAACTCATTTCTGGTGAGAAAGTAACAAATAATACAACCCCACTTAACAACACTGGCCTGCAGACCTCCAAATTATCTCTCCTTCTGTCTGACCAATCTACTGAAAAACTCCTTCGTGTCTAAAACTTTGGCTGAAAGCATCTCACCAATGACACAACAGTTAGCTTGTGAGAATTCTTTCTTTAACACTATCTGATTCAAACAAATCCTTCCAATTTCTCAGTAGTGTAACATCCATCGCCTATTCCTATGACAAGTGATGTAGAGTTGTCGCTCCTTCAACTAGTTGTAGGGTTGCCATCCCAGTGGTTGCTTTGACTGCTACATGCTTTGGCAGTTTGCCACATAATGTATCAGAAAAAAAACCAAATTATAAAATCAACATTAATTTAGCTATAGCTATTTAAAAAAATATGTTCAGTTAATTTGTCTGCCATTGCCACCTTTGTTCTGACATTTCCATTTTTAGGTTTATTTAGACCGAAGGTCAAAAGTGGACTTTTCTTTTACAAACCCTATTTGTCCTCGTCAGTCGTCAACTTTTCACATTTTGGACTTCTCCTAAACCACTTTTAAACAAACTTGTTAGGAAGTATCTTTAGGGAAGGGGGTTAAGGTTTGTTCAAATGATATGGCTCGGTATCCAGTGGGCACTAAAGGGGACAAAACAGGGATTTTTGACAACATTTTAAAAATCTCAAGTTTAATTCCATCAATTTGATTTGTTTACAAGCTTCCGGTTAACTGTTCATATTTCAAAGGATTTTCACTCAAACTGGCAGATATAATAAGAAAATGTGAGTCATTCTATAATAAGCAGACAACCATGTGTATGCCAAGTAAAGACTCTGTCACCAAGATAATTGTTCACCTTTTTGAGGTGCACAGTTTGAAAAATACAATGTATGACAGTATTACATGTTCAAAGTATGTTGTATGATGCTTCAAAGCCCGCTGATGACGGTTAATTTGGAGCTTGGACTCGGGTCAAGAGCGAGGTCCTCTCGGTCGTTTAGTTGGTTTGACGTCATGATCGTCTCACCTTGCTAGTTCATTCCGGTGGTGACTTTTTGGTGAAGCTATTGTTTGTTTGTCAATAATAATAATGTTTTATATCAGACATTGAACGTCCATAATAAATATAATGTATATATACAAAGTAAATATTTAAAATCACTTAAATTACAATAAACATAATAAATTGCATTTAAATATGCACATTCCACACTTTAACTTGTTTAGAATCAAAATAATTATCAGATTTTAACAAAGTAATAATCATAACATTTTCAGAAATATCAAATCTCTTCAAAAACTAAAAATAAATTGTCTATGTAATTCACCAAATGATTTCTTTCTATAATATACAATCATACCACTAGTACTACAATCTCTAGGATAACGCATCATAACCTAAAATTTAAATCAAAAGTGAGTGTTCTATTGATCCTATTCCTTCTCGTGTTGATCTTAACTAAACTTAAAGGAAAGAGAAGAAGTTGCGGTGACAGATATACAGCTACCAGCATATTGTACAGCTTAATTTTCAAACAACAATGAACGTAAAGAGTACTGTCCAAAAAGCAATCGGAAACATGCCTTAGATAAATATGACCAACAGCAAATTTGCACTATCCATTTTAAAAGTTGCTATACAATAATTTCCTTTCGAGGCATTGACTTCAGGTGTGGTTTTGGCATTAAAGTTCATCATAAAGTGTTGAAGGGATAATTAGTATAAAATAGTAAATCGAAAAACCAAGACGATATTCTAAGGCCTTAAGTCTGTGGACATTGGCAAACAATAAGACAACGTTGGACGCACACAGCAAAAATTAACTAAATATACATTTATTAAATAAAAATGGAAATATCACGAACTTCTTTTAAAAAAAAGAAGCGAAACCAGGTGCTAGTAAGCAATTTGAAATTGTGCCAAGGTGTCGAACGTAGAGAGTATATGTCCAATTAATATTTTATTAATAATATTAACTGTATTGAAGAAGAATATAATTGCACCCATGAGAGGGGTTAATCAAAGTCTTGTAATGTTTTGTTGAATCAGGGCTTAAAATCAGCAACTTGCAAGAGATGCACATTCACCCCCAAAAGAGTGTCAAACAATAAAGAAAGCAATGAACAAATTGTGTTAAGTGCAAAAAAAAATATATGTCGGGGAAACTTTAGTAGAAGTCAATGACAATTCTAAAGACTTAAAAGGAAAGGAAGTCTTTACCCTTGCCAAAGATTTTATGATGACACTTCCAGCATTGAACTTTGAGAAAAAGATCATAAAGACATGGTAGAAATACTTGATTCTGCTCTAAGTCATAGAGTACCTTATCATTTCATAACATTACTAGAATTACAGCCAAGAAACAGTAAAAGTAATTGCGAAATCCATCAAAGGAAATGAGATTCAAAGGTACTGAGTATCTGTCTTTGTCTTTTCCTCAAAACACCTAAGCCCTATGAAGACCTAAAAAAGTCTGGAATGTTGGGTTCTTCCATCAAAGCGACTTTTGCAGTATAATATGAACTCCGTAAAATTGACTCCTGGATTCAACATGGATAACATATTGTACTTGAAAATGAAGCTTAACGTCAGAAAATCACAGAATTTGGAAAGCATGGTTGCCTAGTGATTGGTGAAATGGCTACACATGATAATTTGGTCATTGGTCAAGTGCGCCCGAACATATACGCACGTGCGTATAGTAAACTTTCCATACAAAAATAAACAACCCAAAAACAAAACAAAAAATGAAACTGAAACAAGAGGCCCATAGGGCCATAACGTTCATCTGGATTGGCATTTGAATATTTTTTATCCTAGGGTCACTCCTTGAACAAACTTAGTTCTCCATGCACCAAAGTTACTAAATACCAAAACATTAAGCTGTAGGCCTCTAGCTTATTAAAAGAACTTTTATGAAGTTTAATCAAATTTCCCCCCTTTTGAACCAAAAAGTGGCGACCCCTGGGAGCCCAGCATGTTTGAATCTCCTTTCCATAGGGATACTTCCTACCAAGTTTTAATAAAATTGGTCCAGTAATTTGTAAAAAAAATTATCATGCTTGCTATATATAATGTTACACTTTGACCCCAAAACGTGTAACCTATTTTTGACCAGTGTCGCGCCTTGAACAAACTTTTTTCTTTATGCCCAAAACTTACTTCATACCACAACATTAAGCTCTAGGCTTTTTAATTTTATTAGGAGAAGATTTTTGAAATTTTGTCAAATTTCCCCCCTTTTGGACCTCGAAGTGGCGCCACCTGTGGGCTGAGCCCCTTCATTTGTACACACCTGAATACACTTCCCCTAGGGATACTTCCTACTAGGTTTGGATGAAATTGGTGCAGTAATTTTGGACAAGAAGTCGAAGATATGAAAAGTTAACATATTTGCAATAGTGTTGAACTTTGACCCCTAAACGGGTAACCTATTTTTGACCCCAGGGTCACGCCTTAACCAATCTTAGTTCTCCATGCCCTAAAGTCACCACATAATGAAACATTAAGCTCTAGGCCTTCTAGTTTATTAGAAGAAGATTTTTGAAGTTTTGTCAATCCCCCTTTTTACCCCTAGTGGCCCAGCCCCTCTATTTGAACAAATCTGAATCCCCTTCCCCTAGGGATACTCCCTACAAAGTTTGGATGAAATTGGTTCAGTGGTTTAGGAGAATTAATCGAAAATGTGAAAAGTTTACAACGCCGACGGACGACAGACGGGATTTGAATGAGAAAAGTCCGCTTTGGACCTTGGGGTCCAGATGGTCTAAAAAGCTGAATTTAAGTTTATTTAATTATCATTTTTAAGATTAATCACACTTATTTATGGAACAGCAATATCTGGCTTTGCTTAGTGTTCAAAATATTCAAAAAGAGGATATACGTTATTATTTTTTCCATAGTTTCAGACAGATACCGCCTCTCTGACGCCTGTGCTATAAGAGTTGTCAAATATTTCAATTTTCTTTTCTTCATTTCTCTTTGCAAATCAGCCCAATCAATCCTCGCTTTGTTCGGTAAATGTAACCACAGGATCAACCTTAAGAACTGCAACTATTATGTTCAAAATAAACAATATGAATTACATTCACCATGAAAGCATTTTCAGGGAATATGCTTGCATCCGGTTGGTATTCATATTGATTATGAATGCCAACTGAAAACAGTTCAATGCATAATTAAATTCTTATTTTAATCAATTTATAATTAATTTATGCAATTTTGATATTATGTTGCCATGACATAAACGCTTGCTTAATTGGCTATCATTAAGTATTTGTTTGCACACTATACTGTGATAAATGTACAGTCAAACTAAACAAAGCATGAGAAAATGATACAGTTCTATTTGAGGTACCAGGAACTTGAAAGTATAGAAATATATTTGAACAGAAAACCTTCACCTTTCTTACTAATTGCCTTCCTGTGCTTGACACCTTATCGTGGTTGGGAGGTTTGAGTGTATCGATAACCAGGGTAAAGGCCAAACAAAGATCAACCCGTCCCTGGGGTGTGGCGCTAAGCTGGCGGTCCTGTGTATATGGATTTGTAACCCCCGGGTACGATAAAGATCCCATTCCAAGTCCGATAGATGAGTAGGCAGAAACGCCGTTGCACGAGTTAATCCTTTTTCTTAACTATCCCTATTGCTATTGATATCCCGTCCCTCTCTTCTTGTCATATTGCATTAAACATTAAACAAACTTCCTGTCATATTGTTTGGTTTTTCTGCTCTTTCTTAACGACATCGGTGAAATAGTCGTGGAAGAGACGTTAAGCCCTAATTAAACAAACCTCCCGCATGAGACGATAAGTTTTAAGTATGGACATACAACTAAAAATTAACTTCAAGCGATGTCAATCATCTCTACAACCAACCGTCCAAATCAATTGTTCATAAAAACTTAGACGAGAAAAACATATTACGAAAAACAAACATTTGGCGCAGCCAATCAGCATAAAACCGAAAACAGTGGCTAATTCATTGTAAATCCGCAGATTCCATATTCAGTTGAGTATATGAATAGTGACATTGATGAACAATCAGTGTGCTTGCCGAGGTCCTAAATACGAAAAAAGCACGGCAAAAATCAAAAGCCGCAAGTCCATGGACATGGGCAAACAATAGTAAAACGTTGGAGGCACACAGGAAAAACCCCAATAGAATTATCAAAAGGGAACATCACGAACTTCTTTTAAAAAGAAAATGCTTCACGTGTGTACTCGCTGCGATGCTTTCGTGTCAATTCCGGTATATGAAATTCCATATTATGGTTTTGGGACAAATATATTGAAGAACAATGTTCACAATACTGAAAACTTTCACCCATTAAAATCTAGATCTATATTTGAAATTTTTAAGGTGTCAATGCCGGAGATGCCGCTAGAGGGGCCAAAAGGTGGACCATTTGACAAAACTTCTTCTAATAAAATAGAAGGTCTAGAGCTTAATGTTCTGGTACGCAGTAACTTTAGAACATGGAGAACCAAGTAAGTTCAAGGCGTGACCCTGGGGTCAAAAATGGGTTACACCTCTTGGGGTCAAAGTTCAACACTATATATATAGAAAATATGTAAAAGTTTCACATTTCAGACTTCTTTTCCAAAACAGCTTAACCAATTTTATTCAACCCTTGAAGAAGGCATCCCTGAGGGAAGGGGTATCAGATTTCTTCAAATGAAGGGACTCAACTTCCAGGGGGGCCTTTTTGGGGGGGCCAAAAAGAGGAAATTTGACAAAATATCAAACATCTTTTTGTAATAAACTAGAAGGCCTAGAGCTCTCTGCGTTGTTACATAGTAACTTTAGGGTATTGAGAACCAAGTTCATTTAAGGCATGACCTTTGGGTCAAAAATAGGTTACGCATTTTGGAGTCAAAGATGAACACTATATATATATAGCAAATATGTTGATTTTTCACATTTTGGACTTCTTTTCCAAAACATCTTAATGAAGGGGCTCGGCCCCCAGGTTAGCCAAATAAGGGGCCAAAAGGGGCTTAATGATTTGAGTTGTTGTAACCTAAGGACAAGGAGAACCAACTTGCTTAGAATAGTGACCCTAGGGTCAAAAGTCTTCAAATGCCAAACTATATGGACGTTAAGGCCCGATGGGCCTTTTGTTAGTTCAAAACTCTATATTTGGTATTTTTTCTGTGGGCGTCCAACGTTTTCCTTTTGTTTGCCAATGTCTATGGACTTACGGCTTTAGAATGTCGTCAACGACCTTAACAATTAGTGTTCCTCAGACCATGGTAAACGAGTGGTGGCCTTCGATTGGTTGAAATTTACGATTTTTTTCAGGCAAAATCTCAAAAGACCACTGGGTCGATCTGCATGAAAGTTCACAGCTACCTTCCTAATGACTGGTAGATATGCATGGAACTTTTTTGCTTCGCTTATGTTGGTCATGTGACTGATTGAATGCAAATTTTTGATTGTCGAAATTTATTGGGACACTGCGAACTAAACCGCGTATCTTTATTACGAACTGATATCCAAGATGGCGGCCATGGCCTCTGATTGGTCGTAATTTCAACATTGTCCGATTTCGTTCAAATTTGGTATACACATGTATTATGACACTGCAAACTCAACCGCATATGATTTTTTGGACCACTTGCCTAATGGTAAGACAGCTCACTGCTTGTTCCTTATATGCAAAGTAAGCTGTTAGACTTAAGGTTCAGTTTGTGAGTCATGTAATAAATAAATTAAATGGCTCCCCTAGAGCTACATGTAATTACTGTTGGGTATTTTGGTTTGACAAAAAAAATAATTGCCATTCTAGGAGCAAACTGTATATGGTGGTGGCTATACAGAGCGGGGTGGGGGTGACATTTGCTATTGCTTGAACGAAAGCTTATGTTCTAGACAAGCCATCTTACTAAAGGCCATCTTGGCGATGGCTCTGTGCGAGGTGCGGAGCTCTAGTTCATATTAATTTGTAATTTTTGTTTTAATGTTGTTTAATTAGGGTTTAACGTCACTACCAGAATCTTTCACCGATATTGTGACAAAAGACCAAAGGAGAAAAACCATAAGATTGGACAGGAAGAGAAGCGGCGGCAGGATCGGGAAACGAAAGTAATAGAGATAGTTCAGAAAGAATGATGAGCCCATGCAACGGTGTTTCCGCCTACTTTTCTATCGAACTTTACATAGGGATCTTTAACGTGCCAGGGGGTTAAAAATCCCTGTACACGGGACCGCAAGCTTAGCTCCGAAGGACGTGCAGATCTACCCTTCAACCTGACTGACTTGGGTGACCCTTTCAAAACACAAGTTCCCACCAGCATAGCTCTCCAGATCATCGAGATGCGCAAACCTCCCTACCGCGATCAGGTGTCTAGCACAGGGAAGCACAATATCGGTGAACAATTTTGGACGTGACGATTAGCCCTAATTAAATAAACAAACAAAATTCAAACCTTGTGTGTGGGTTGCCCTAGAGAGTGCACAGAACCTTATTGTTGTTTGGGCGTGGTCTGCTAAAGGTCAAGGTCACCACTGCTAAATATAGAAGTTTGCTTATATGTGACTTGTACGGATGGATAGTTAAAACAGATGATCACAGAGAGTTTAAACTTGGGTGTGTGTGTTGCCCTAGAGAGTGCACAGAACCTTGTTGATTTTGGGCGTGGTCTGCCAAAGGTTAAAGTCACAGCTGCTAAAATAGAATTTTGCTTATTCGTCGCTTGTCCGGATGAAACCTTCAAAACAAATGAACACACAAAGTTCAAAGTTGGTTTGCTTGTTGCCCTAGGGGTTGTACATAACCCTTATAATTTTGAGCATGGCTTGTAAAAGGTCAAGGTCACCATTGCTAAAAATAAAATTCTGCTTATAAGTTACTTGTCGGGATGATATCTTCAAAACAAATGAACACACAAAGTTCAAACTATGTTAGTGGGTTGCCCTAGGGGGTGTGCAGAATCCTATTGATTTGGTACATGGTCTGCCAAAGGCCAAGGTCACCATTGCTAAAAATAGAATTTTGCTTGCGCATGGCTTGTCCGGGTAAAAAAATTGAGAACAAATGATAGCAGAAAGTTTAAAACTTGGTGTGCGTGGGGTGCACATAACCGTGTTGGTGTTTTGGTGTTACCTACCAATTGGCAAGGTCATCATTGCCTTAATTAAATAGAACCAATAATTGCAATTTCACAATATTAACTAAGAAATACAGTATGTCACAAAAACATTTGACAAACATGACCTTCTTGACTACCATTCTTAGATAAATACATATCAATGACTTATCAATAACAAAGCTTTACGTGGGGTTTTCTTCGTGGGGAGGGGGATATGCTGCCCATGGGGGCTCTCTCGTTAAAATGACAGGAATGTCCTGAACTGTTTATTTAAAGCAGTCTTGCAGACAATACAGAATACGGCCTAGTATGCGCGTTGCCACATTGGATATAGGAATGAAAGTATTTCTGCTGTTATCAAACAAATTTCACATAAGATAACGACATAGAAACCAGATAGAAACATGGAATACAAATACTCATATTAGTGGAAATGTTGGAACGTGTTTTATCCCTTGTATCCCGTCATATGAAATTTGAAATTGACTTGTCACTGTAAATATTCCCAAATGCAAGTAAATATGATATAAAGAGTAACCAACATCGCTTAACAGTCGTTAGATTGACCTCTTTAAGAGGGACTGATTCCGTTGCAGAAAAGCAGCTTTGGTTTGTAAGTGTTATCTCAAAACATTTCAACATGGCACTATCATGCTGCTACTGTCAATGTTTTGTCTGTGGTGAATTTGACATGTCCTGTAAATGCTAATGCACAATTATGTACATTTTCATTTGTATATGTGTTAGCAAAGTTTGCTTCGATAGCTAAAGAATCGATCTAACCTTTACAAAACAATTATTAATGAAATGTTAAGGTTATTCAATTTGTCGAAAGAGCAATACTGTCCGAAATGTTTATAACTATAAAATAGCTTTACTGATTAAAGAGAAAAATTATATGTTTAAAGCCCTGTCACTTTTATTAAAAACAACATGCACCAATACTTAATCTTCTTTCATATATAAGGCAAATTATAAACTCGCTGCTTATACCTAGCTTCTTCAAACCAAGATCATTGAATATAAAGATTAATAAAATGCATGTAATGCCGTTCGGCGTAGTTTTTTTTTTAAAAAAGATATGTAATCGTCGTCACCTGACCTCTGCAAACTGAAACTAGTGTGGGGATAAAAACGTGGTCGTCCGGCTAACCAATAGAAAAAAGGTTCGTAACGATACCACGAAATCTGGAGTAATAGACCGATTCAATATTAGACCCATATTAACAGATGAAGAATGAATTAGGGTTGCAAAAAAATCAGGACACTGCTTCTTTTCTACTAGACAAATTGTTTCGTGTTTATTGTTATTGATGTTCCGAATACTCCGTTTGATTAACTTTTGAGCTTTTGTTGAGTATTATTAGTAATGGCCTATTGAACTCTTCAAAAATGTACAGTTACTTCGAGGATAGGTCTTGAGTGTTCGGTCTAAAAAACAAGAGGCCCAACGGGTCTTGACGCGCTCACCTGAAGCTTAGTCTTCATGATTATTTTTCTTAGTAGTGTTCTTAGAATTGTTTGTATACAAGATACTGTAGTTCTTACAAAGTTGATTGAAATTGGATCAAATGTTTTGAGATTTGATAATTTGAAAAGATTTACGTGACGAAACATCGGTTATGATGAATATAGTTGATATGGGCACCAATTGCCCCATCATTTGAACAAATCTGAACCCCTTTCTAGTAGGGATGTCTTCTTCCAAGTTTGGATGAAATTGGTCAAGTAGTTTTGGAAAAGTGTCTAAAATGTGTATGGTAATCATATCTGCTATAAAATTTAGTGTTGAACTTTGACCCCAAAATGCATAAGCTAGTTTTGACCCTTGGGTCACGCCTTGAACAAAGTTCGTTCTCGATGCCCTATAGTTACTACATTCATATCCAGAATCCTCAAGCTCTACGACTATATTTTTAAA
>JAUMGZ010008724.1:0-10265 GCA_032359645.1 Pododesmus macrochisma | reverse complement strand
ATGAGATATTTGTTCAAAATACCTACAGGGAATGAAATTAAATCAGTTTTGGTAGAATTTGTAATTTTATAATTGAAAGGTTTTCTTAGTTACAATGCAACCTGCTCTAGAGACCACCTCTATTTAAAGAGACAATCTGTACTACAAAAATCAGATCCCTTATAGTCTCATTAGACTTATTTTTACCTGTATATAAAGACCACTTTTTTCAGGTCTATTGTGTGGTCTTAATAGACAGGTTTGACTGTACATCTCAATATCTTTTTAAGAGATTGACAGAAAAAAACATAAAAAAGATATACATTCAATTATCCATAAGCTACTCTTTAAATTTGAAAAAATTTCTCTCTGGACACAGTCCATGAGCTAAGTTGATGTTTTACCTGATGCCACTTTTGCACCCCTCTCCTAAATTGCAGGATTTCCCCTCCTCATCAACTGAAAGTACTAATTTAGAAATATAATAAGTGAATGTGTAATCTAGTGGGGTCTTACAATAAGTTAGCCGGTAGTAAAGGCTGGTCTCAACTGCTGTATCTTTGCTTCCTTATCCTCCTCAGGTAAGACATTTTATCATATTTTACAGTTATAACAGCCATGTTTATCTCGCAGCATATTAACATTATATCTCTAAAATACATTTATATATCGTAGAATGTTGTTTTTATAAACGATCATATTCATATTTTGTAATCTGTTATGTCATAACCTTTTACAAACAATTTAGGATTTTTGTGTTTACGTTGGATTCAGTTATGTCAACTTCGATGACCAGAATTTGATGATTGTAATGTTGTATAATTCTTGCAACATTTGGGAATATTATGAACAGATTTTGAAACTATCTGTACATACATATATATGTATAATGTTCAAAGATTGATATTTGATTACGTAGGATAGGAATATGTAAGGGCATACAGCTTTGAAAACATTTCTAAACATTGACATTTAAAATACAATCACAACATGGGAAAACATTCATGTTACATACACAGAGTTTGAAACGACATGGAGATCAGTTTGTGCTATTATTACATTCAGAATACATGTAGTTTGTATTATATAACTAATGTAATTTGAGTTGCAGTTTTGACATGATTGAAGGTTACTAAAACTAGATAATTTTGCATTAATATTTACTGTATTAGTTATAGTGCCCACTAAGAAATATCAGATTCTGTTTTTTATACCCCCCTTTACAAAGTAGCAAGGAGTATAATGTTTTTGTTAAATATGATGTGTTTTGACCCTAGTTAGTAATGTTTACACACATTCCATGTCAATACATGCACTGTTTGTACATGTAACTTCATGTGTGACAAGGATTATATATATTTGTAATGTACGTTCCTCTACAATGTTTGAGAAAAATAAAGCTAAGTCAAATTTACACTTCTACAGTTACGTAGTCACATGTGACTGCAGTGTGACAGCAATTAATTCAGTCAGAATTTTGCATGTGACTGCTAAGTGAATGTGACAACCATGCATTAAGTAAGGTATCACACAAAATTCTTTCAAATAGTTTAAAATAGAGAGAGAAAAAACTTGACATCTCAGTTATTTGACCTTCTGTATAGTAAAGATAGTTTATTGTCAAGGTCTTGTGTCTCACAGCTTGGAGGTAAATATCTTTGTGTTAACATTGACACATGCAGCAGACATTCAGTGGATCTGTGATAAATTCTGCATGGTACTTGTCACTATAGTGTATGCTTAACAAAGTTGGATTGAAAACAGGAGCCTAAATTGTATACATGAAGTACAGATAACAGCTAGAGTTTATTCCCAATTGTTCCATTAATATGTTTTCAAATAGTGATAAATTGGGACGTTTAAAAAACAATTGCATTATTATGTAAATTGAAATTTCAAGAGCAACCAAATTTCGGAATTATTGGAAATACAAAAATACAATAGTATGTAATGGTCTCCCTACTATAGCCACAACACAACATCTGTAGTTTGAAAGGTTGGAGAAATTTGGTTAAAAGCAGGAAATATAACATCAAAAACGATTAAAAACCACACAGGCTTCCTGTTGTTATGATGCATGTCGTAATTTGTCCAATATAGCTGTTTGGGATATAACTTTATTGCTGATTTGTTTGTATGTGACAGTTGTTATGGTCATTTGAAAACTAGACCAATATTATACAGAACCATATATCACAGTAAATATTCACAATGATTATTTATAAATCTTTAGAGTTATCTCTGCACAGTATATGTATGCATGCTGGTGCAAGGTTAATTTTCTAGCACTATCTTTTTGAACTTGGTTTAAACACTCATATCTTGGCTAATTTTTACTCAAGGTCATTCTATAAATTCACAGATATAATGAAGATCAGTTTTGACCTTTCAACTCTAAAATACCCGTAGTAAGACACGTACACATTATGTCAAGAGACAAACATAATTGAAAGAAACTGAAAGTTCTTTAAAAAAAGAAGAGCAGGACTTGCTATACCAATCCTTCTGTTTTTAGTCTGAGGTCTGTCAATCATACATCCATTTTATCCATCTTTCGTCCATCAGGATTTTTAGCGTTTTTGACTTTTCAAAAACCAATTTCAACAAAATTTGCTGTACATATATAATGGTGCAGAACTCTGTCCAATATGGTCGATATGGTTTATGATTGGCTGACACACTTTTGCCTTCTTGTCAGTTAAGAACTGTTGGTCTAAAATTCCCTGTGATGCAACCTGATTTTGATGTTCATTTCAAAGTCCCCTTTCAGATTTGTGTTTTACATTGCCAAAGTCTTTCTAAAATGACCACCAGGGCTTCTAGTGACTGTAGTTGATTACCTTTTGAACTTCTTGACTAAAACCATTGGTCAGATTTTCAAAAACTTGATGTTGACTTTCCGCAACTATTTCAGTACATGATTGAAGCTTGGAACATGGATTGAGGTTTATCATTTAGATCCAATTGTCTAATTGTTCTGTACCACAGAGGTGTAAAATGTAACTGAAGTGTATTTTTCTATCCCTATGTTTAAATATAAAGGATCAATGGAGTACAAAATAAACCTTTTCACTAAATAACCTTACGCTAATGTACTATCCAAATATGCAGTTATCTTCTATCAAATTTACCATAGAAATAGACCGACAAAACCATTGCCCTTTGACGTTCCCCTAGAGGTAAAATGCATGCATCATGCAGAATAATTATTGAAAGCTGTAAAAATCAACAAAACAAGGATGTTAAAACCTACTCACTGGCAGGCAGCCAGCACCAAGTGTTAGAGAGTATATACATGTGTTGCTGACTTTGAGAGTATTGAAGGCCAATAACACATAGGAAATACTACAGGACACATGTTACAGCTAGAGGCTTTTTGATAATAAAAAATTATGTTTACCAGTATACATCGTTTGAACTGTCTGAACAAAAGTTAGTAAATTTTTGTTCTGGATAAAAAAAATTTAAAATAGGACTTTGAAATATTTATGACAATGAAAAGTTTATCAAGAATTTAATATGACACTGCCTGAATATTGCATTGTTACAGAAAATACGATCCCTCTTTGGAGATAGAGGAAATAACAAAATATTAACTGAATGACAGATCAGGAAACACTTGACTAATACTCTATGAACAATACATGCTATAGGAACTAATACAAGTATTCTGCTACTTGTGACATGTTATAAATAGTTTTAGTAGATAAACTTTTTATTTATAGTAAAGAATATTTTTGTTGTCAAGTTGAAAAAATTTAGTGAAGTATCTATATACATACATGTATGTATAACCATATTTATTGTGTGAAATTATACTTCATAATGTCCGAATTTTTTGGGGGTCAAAAACAAGTCAAGGATTAGAAATGTAGCCTGGAATACAACTACTGAAGTAATTTGGATATTTGTCGGTTGATGTATACATATGTAGACCCTCGAGAGATACAGCCAATGTAGTGTCAAATAGTATAGAGGCGTCAGAATTGGACTGTAGCTATATATTGAGTGTTTAGAATTTGTTGTTCTGGCCTTGACATTTCCAATCAAATGTCGCCCTGATATTGAGTCTAATATGCAGAATATCAGAGAACATATGTTATGGTGCTATCACGTCCATTCTGTTGATATATTGTATAAGATAATGCAGTTATAGCGTTGTCATCGTATTGGACGTTTTTTTAATTTTATTTTTATATTTCAGTTTATATTTTTGTCGGAACTAAATATCATTTATTATTTTTATATTTCGGTTGAGATTTTTTGGAGAACTTAGAATATTATTTTTATATTTCAGTTGATATTTTCTGGAGAATACACTAGAGCCATGGAAGAGAACTATCACAAAGACCACTTAGCTTGTCATAACTGTGACAAGAAACTGGTGGCATGTCGCTACATACTCAAGGAAGAGAACCCTTACTGTATTCCCTGCTACCAGGAACTCTTCGCACACAACTGTGAGGAATGCAAGAAAGCCATTGGCCCTGACTACAAGGTATTGAGACGCCCTAACATAAGAATAGAAAAAAAAATTCATTTTTTAAAAAAGAGCAGCAACATTTTTTGCATTTTAAGGGCAAACAAACTTGAGAAAAAAATTCAGTTAAATTAAGTAATAAGTAATTTTATGTGGTTACTTCCTTGCATCAAGGAAATCATCTTGTGAAATGTGAAAAATAGATATATACTTAAATATATGAACAATTTTACAGGACTGCTATCACAATTAAGGTAGGAAATTCAAAAGCAGAATATATATTAAAAACAAATATCAAGAAATTGTATACCACTCTTCACAAGCTTCATAGATCATGCATATTTTTTGTGTAATTATCACAGGACCTGTCCTACAAGGACCGTCATTGGCATGAATTCTGCTTCAAGTGTCTTGAGTGTCAGAAGTCTTTAGTTGACCAGCCATTTGCTCCAAAGAATGAAAATATCTTTTGCTCCGATTGTCATGATGAAAAGTTTGCTGCTAGGTGTGATGGCTGTGGAAAGCCGTTCAAGGGAGGTAAGAAAGTCTCCAGGATTTTTTCTTCCTCTAACTAATTTTCCATTAATTGTTGTTGTTGTCTTTTAAGTAGTGTAGCTCTTCCATGTCATTTTGGCTTCTTTTACAGTGTATTTAAAAGGTCATGTCAAATATTGATTTCCTGTATTTTCTTTTAGGTATTTTGAATTGCATTTGACATTGCTTATTAAATCAAGATTTTAACAAAAAGTTTCATTTCAAACAGTTAATATTCAAGAATGACCATTCATATGCAGGAAGAATTTCAATTATTATGAAAACAACACATTTAAAATTTGCTTTTCTAAAACCAGTTCTTTATACAGCCAATCAGAATATAGAACTTACCATTTCCTTGTGTGCAACAGACATTTCTTCATACACCGTCTTATCCCTGTTCCTTGTATATCAAACTGACATTGTTTTGTCTATGGGGGATATATGTGTGTTCTTGCTCTCATGGCAGAAGCCCAAAATGTTGCCCTTATTCTTACAGTTGATACAACGCTGGGCAATGTTGTGCTATTTGTTACTGTCTGTGAAGACTTTCTCTTCTAGAGCTGCTCCGATACATCACCATCATGTAGCATTGCCAGTACAAACAATGCCACACAAATATTCACCTTTAAAGTTGAGTACTGTATACATAGAGAAAGGCACCAAGACTTCTGTTCTAGGCTTTGTTTACAGTAATCATTCCTATGATGTTATCATGACCTGTTTCATTTTTCGGTATCTACTGCATGTACTTTATCAAAAGCATTCTTAGTGCCAGAAAAATCCCAACCTTCCGCACCAAACTTTCACTTTCATTTGTTCTAGAAAACGGTGAAAGATCCTATATTTTAACTATTTACATTAAGAATACTGATGCTTTTGGGTACAGATATTTTTTGGATCAACTTACCTTGAGATGATCCAATTCAAGTAAGAAAAGAAAAAACGAAAATTCAAAATTTCTAATGAAACCCAAATTATTTGAGTTATAGAGTTTAAAGTTCTTTTAAAACTCTAAAAGACCTTGTAATCACAGCTCTTATTGGTATTTCAAGGTTAAGATTAAATCAAATTGTGGACTTAGCTGGCATTATTGCACAGCAATGAATATGATGAAACCAAAAGATTAATCAATGACAAGAAAGTTAACATAATTAGACAGCAATCAATACAATGAACCAATGACAAGACACTAAACATCATTGGACAGCAATTCAATGAATATGATGAAACCAAATGGTCAACCAATGGCAAAGCAGAGTTGACAACATTGTACAGCAATATTATTACCATGATATAGTGAGCAGGTTAACCAACAGCTAACACACAAAATATTTTGGAATTTTGGAATCTTTTTGTTAATAAAAAATGAATTAAAACATTTCAGTATATGAAATCAGATAATAAACTTCTTGTATTTTAACATAAAGTTTTAGTTTGCTTCCACTAGATAATGGCACTTTAATCACTTTATGCATCTACCTCTGTTTTTAAGATCTTTTGAAACTGTAAGTCATTATAAGTCATACATATGTATCAGGTATATTACTTGAGGTTTGGCATACCCCTTATGTTGTCAATTAGAGTATCACTCTGATCAGACAGTTGTTATGTAATCCAACTTTCATCTCTTATCTTACCGTTCCTACATTCCTATAGACACTGCACAGTTCTTAATTACAACACTGTGTTAGACTTGCACAAGTTCTGAGCTGTGTCTTTTTTTATTGGCATTTGCAATTCTGTTCTATTCTTGGTCTTTGCAACATTTTCATTAAATCCTTAATATTTTTTCTCATCAGACTTCAATATTCTTTTTTTATCTTAATTATTCATTAAGACAACATATTTCAGCTTTATACATCATCAAGATATAAAATTTACAGTGATTTCTCCAGCCCAGTTACATCTGATTTTACCAATGGTAAAATCTTCCCCTTTTTTATCATTTATCTCATAAAAGAGTAGTTTTATAGAATGATGTAGCAATTCAGAATGCCTTTACATTTTGTTATCTTTCTAGATATTTTATTAAGATTATGCTGTAGTAGTTTGCTTCGTGTTTTGAACTTGCCCCATGTATCGTAGTACATGACACAGTCACACTATTAACTTTTATCATGAGATCTATGTTAATTCTTCTGGTTTAAAATATTGTGAGTGTGGAGGTTTCTGAACTATATTATACTTGATAAAACTTGTATATTAACCATTTTTGCCATTGTAAATAAATGTATTATATTTTAGCTCATTTTAAGAGCCTATTTGATCTTTGATAATTCACAAACAAAATACTAAAATTTACAGATATTAAGACCCAAAATATTGGAATTTATTTTTATTATTACTTCATTTTGAGCAAACCAAAGTTTATAATGATAGGTTATGCTTATGAATTATTGCAAGTATACTGCTTTTGAATTGAGAACTAAATTTTGAAGTTAAGGAAAATGGATTTCACTTTTGGGTCTTATTATTTACTAGGTACTTTGATATATTAGTAATTAATGGCTTTGTCTGCTAAAATGGCCCCATTAAGCTTTAAACAACAAAATTGAATATTAGTTATATTTCTTTTATCTTTATTCAAAATTTGTCAGAATCATGCTCTAAAAAATAAATAAATTCATATGTTTAAATTTTGGAAGAATTTGTAAAATGCTTAACAGGGCTGTTTAAGTTGATTTTATTGTCGGCAATTGTGCATTGCATGCATTATGATTGAACACAAGGTAAAAATGATACTGCAGTAAATGTGTTACCATGACAACCATGTATGTAGATGTTGTGTGCTGATGTATCTTTTTTTATTACCTATTCCTCACGTGATCACAGGAGATGAAAGTGCAGGCATTGAAGGTATAGACACACACGCTAAAATGTACTGTAACAGGCGCAACACTTTCAAACTGTCAAGTTCAACCGTGATCAATATGGAAAATATAATACAAATTTTAAAGATTTACCAAAGGCATTAATGATAGAAATAAATCATAGAAAAATTACCAGTCGTGGGCATTGGACTAGGGCCTAACATTGATGGTTTTTCCGTAGAAATGCTGTCCCATATTTTTTTCATTTTCAACTTATCCTACAAAACCACAATTTCAACCGAACTGGGTATGAAGCATCCTTGGGAAAGTAAATTCATTTGTTCAAACGATTGGACTTGGCCCAAAGGAGAACCACAAAGCCTAAAGGGCAAACATTTGACAAAGCAAACAAATCACGACATAATGCTTAAGATTATTATGGTAAACTTGGGCATGACCCTGGGGTGAAAAAAAATAAATGTAGGTTATGCATTTTTGGGTGAACTACAGCAAATATGCTAACCTTTCTCATTTTTGACCTCTTCAATATCCTTCACAAAAGTTTAAAAATTTACAGATAATTTGTTAAAACATTGAATAAAATTCACCATAACATCTTGTGTTATAATTATAGCTAGAGTTGTGAAATTACGTGGCAACAGTTTTGAAGTGTTGGCCTGTTGCTGTTAACTGCATTCACACATTAAGACCGCAGTGATTTATTCAGTGTTGGCAATGTGTTATATACATGATAATACTGCTAGTTATTTAATTGCTCCAAGCTTATCTCTGTTTGAAACATGCATACACATATTTATTGAAAGCTTTATAATAAACAATTTCATGCTGTTAGGTACTGAAAATCATATGCTACGTGATACAACAAAGAATTTTTATCTTTTTACAAAGATTAATATTTCACACATTTTGTACGTTCGTGATTAATTGTAATATTCAATATGGCTGCAGTGCCATTGATATGATATTTGATATAAGTTTGCTTTTATGGAGAACATTTTAAGATATTTTATCTGAAATGCTGATTCAAATTTTATCAAGTTTTTTCTTCAAATTGAACTACATTGAAATATAATTCAAGTTTTTTTTTTCATGAGATACAAGGTTTCAAAATCAACTGACAAAATGAAAAGGGATAAGAACTGAGGCACTTTGAGCAGTGTTTAAAGATTCAATTTTCAATATATTTATATTCACTGTATTTGAAATTGAAGTGAATTAATTTCTAAAATTAACTTTTAAAGTCAGATTAATTGATCTTTAAAAAAGAAAATAAAGAATTCTTTGTTTAGCATAGGAAACAATTGATTGCTTTTCTTTAATTTTTTCATTTTGCTGAATATAGCGAGCTGAAATCTAAACATAACAAGTCTAATAAAATGAATGCTTTAAGTTCTATTATTATTTATCATCTATGTATTTTTTTTTAAGTTTTATTTGAATGATATGATAAAAGGAAGCATTGTGCTAGATATAATGTTCTTCATAACATGTACTTATAACAATAATACTACATTTGCATCTTGCTAAATATTTAGTATTGCATTTGCTAGAGAATGTTTATTTATTCATTTATTGACTATATTTATTCGTTGTATGTTTAAAAACATTTTAACAATACTTGCGTATATGAATATGATTAAGTTTTAAAGATGTATTTGAATGAAAACAGACTTTGAAAACAATTGTGTTAACATATTGTAGAGTATATATGTATATAGGTTAATTATTTATTTATTTATTTAATTAATTAATTAATTAGTGTTTGTATTCATATGCAAATATTTTTTTTTTTGTACTGGTTTATCCTTGACTATGATGACTTAATCGTTTAAATAAGAATCTGCAAAGGAATTGCATGTATGGCAGTATTCTCAATAACACAGAATGTTATAGAAAAATTTCACAAGTCTGAGGTAGCTTCCTTAATAACACCAGAGTGTTATGAGAAAAATCATGAGGAAGCTACCTTAACACAAAGCATCAAGAAATATCACATGACATATTATATCTAATAACACATAACATCAAGAGAGATATCTCACATGATGTTGTTAACATAAAAACACGAGGCATCAAGAGATAAATCTCAGATGATGCTGCTAATTTTAGCATCAAGACAGATTTATCTCAGATGAATTAGATTTTGTACATTAATTAGAAAAATCTAGGTAGCTACCTGAAGTCCTAAACACAGGGAATCAAGAAGGGAATCTTGTGTGAGAGAGTTAACTTAAAAAAGAGTATTAAAACAGAAATCTCACATGAGGTGTGGTCATCATCATGAGAGACATCTAACTTGTGGTTGTCACCTTAATACAGAGTACATGTATCAAGTTCGATCCCCGTCCAGGGTGTGCTAGTGTGAGAAAGTTGCCAGTGACTTGCCGTAGGTCGGTGGTTTACTCTGGGTACTCCTGTTTCCTCCACCAGTAAAACTG
>JAUMGZ010008713.1:0-10265 GCA_032359645.1 Pododesmus macrochisma | reverse complement strand
GGGTAGATGCGTTTAAAATGGTGAACATTAAAGCGGGGGTATCTACGAAGGCCCCCCTTCGAGTTTCATCTAGTTTTCAATAGACATTCATGATTTTTCCTTTTTGGTTAATAGTTTTATAAATTTGTATTTGCCATGTGTACCCTCACCCTTTCATTTTCTTTTGATTTCCTCTAGCCCATGATATAAGCGGATCATTTATGGTCCATTATACATAGTGTATAACACATTTCGATACCCTTTAACATGTTATTATTATTATTATTATTATTATTTGAAATGATATTTTCCAAATTAGACCACTAATTCTCTTTTAAAAAAGGTATAAGTTCTCTCTGTTGTTATTAAGTTGGGGTATAAAGTTTGAGAATATCATTAGCACTAGAGCAATCAATTGTCATAATAACATAGTGTTTCATTACCGACTAGTGTATATCCAATGTAATATATACAATATATATAGTTTATATACAATTGTTAATGGTTTTTCAACTTTGCTCTTTCATCACTATAGTAGTGACATATTCTTAAGGTGACATATGCTTTTTTAACAGTGGAAAGGGTTGTCATATACCGGAATGACACGGCAGCATCGCGACGGGTGACACATGTGTAGCAGGAAACGATTACCATATCGCGAGCACCTGGTTGCACTTCTAGTTTTTTAATAGAAGTTTGTGATGTTTCCGATTTTAGTTAGTAAATGAATATTTGATATTTTTTCTGTGTGTGTCCAACGTTTTCCTTTTAGTTGTCAATGTCCATGGACTTACAACTTTTATATATCGTCTTGGTTTTTTTGTATATTCTACTTTTGTGATATGCTCTTCTCATGGAATATGGATTTGCTAATTGTTGAAGACTTTCGTCCTTGCAATTTTTTTATTTTTACCTTTTAAAAACACGAATTAGGAAAATTTGTTCACAATGACCAGGCAAATTACACCTTCCATTGTTGTACCTTTGTCCTTTGAATATAATCGGGTTTTTCAATGTCTCTACCTCGATGACCGTCAAACTATTCTAGACGGAACGTTGTGGTCACGATAAAGGTTCATGTATAAGTTTTCAGTAAGAGCATGTTGTGCCGTCGCCGAACATGGGTCCATCCTCAAAGTTCTTCTTGAAACTTCTTTTCTTGACCTCTAACTCCACGTTCACTCAAAACACAAATTTGTTTTTTAAAGATAACACAGGGTTGGCGTTAAACCAGTGTGAGATTGAGTAAGAAGTTTGGAATCCTGATGAGAGGTTTCAACACACCATTTAATTGATTGAATGAATGTTCTAAGTCGTTGCAGTGTTAAGGCCCTAGAATATGTTTTTAATGTGCTTTTATGAATGTTTGTATTGCGATTCTATGTTTGTTGGCGTTTCCTTTTACGTCAATCAATCTTGTTAAGATGTTGTCCTTCCTGAAATTAGAAAAAGTATAATAGTTAGATCGATTACCGTCCTTTGTTGATACTTTTTGATTTATTGTATAATTTGTGTGTTTGTTTTTGCCCCTTCATCTCATGTTAACATTATATAAAAACGGCGTTTGCTTGTGACAGTGCGCACTGAATACAACTGTATAGTGCTGTCTCACTGAAATATCACGTCACAGACTTATTGGCATGGCACTTAACTCGGTCACATTATCCTGACGCCGAGCCAACCAATCCTTCTCCTATCCACAAATGCTGAACGCTTATAGTATAAACAGTTTCACATATTAAGTCTCTTCCAAATGCTCGTTACTATCGAAATTGATTTTTTTAACATATGAATTCTTAATTTTTCTTGTGACAATACGTTTGTCTTCCTTATTAGATCAAGGTGAAGGGTAATTTTCGTTTTTATTGCAGAGAAGATGCGTGACAATCAGTGTCCCTCCCTATGTGTTCCTTCGTTTACGAGTCTACAAAAATTAAATTTAAATTATTAAACATTTCGTAAACAGAACGCTTTATAAGCACTGGAAATAATTTTCGCTGCTTTTAAAGGTTACATCGTAGATTAGCGCTGAGAGGGTTCGAAGCAAAACTTTAATATTGCATTTTCTGTTCCACCATACACGACTGTATCTTGGTGTTGAAGACGTTGATTACACTTTCAATACTTCATTGCCAATTTCAATTCTGTACATAACAATGATACTGCCATAGAAAGGCAAAGTTTACTCGATCACATCTGCCGTCGCTGACTATACCCGACATGTTATTTTGATAATCGATTACTGGTTTTCTTCGCTGCGTTTATAAGGCGTGGAGTATAAATAGCTACTGGGACAAAAATCAATTGTTAAAGTCTGCTCATTGGGTACTCAACTAGGTATCATTAATTCGTTGCGTTCCTTTGGGACAACCATTTTGTTTAAGCATGTCGATTGCAACGTCCGGGGAGAAGTCAATATGACAAGAATGTGGCGAGAACCACGCGGGGGCAGTTTCTGCCACTTTTTATGATATAGCTGGATGTTATTGTATTAATTTACTTATAGTAATCTCTAGTTTTGTAGCATCTGGCGCGAATTGGTGATGATATAAATGGCGCGACGTGACAGAATTTGATATTTTACAGTGAACAATATTGCAAATAATCAATTGGATTTCGAAAAGTGTGAGTTCATAGAAACAACTGTGTTTAAAATATTGATTTTTTTATCATGAATAATGTTTACCAGTACCAATACCATTAAATGAAACAAATGGCATTAATTTATCACAATCAATCCCACTGGAGAAATCATGCATTTAAATTATTGACTTTTGACCGTTAACATCATCGCATACGTTTAACAATACGAATAGTATTTAATCAAAAAAAATTGTTTTCAGTTAATACAATGAAATAAGTAACTCGAAAAACCAAGATAATATTCTAGGCCGTTAGGCAATGGACATTGGCAAACTCACTGAACAAATCAATACTAGATCTACTACGGGAAAGTGTCTACTGCCTAAACTAGTACAGACGCACAGTCAGTGAGTTGATATCGTTCATCAGTGATGATATGTTTATCTCAAATACAAAATGTTTTTCATTACAATTTCTCCGTTTGTGTCTGTACAGTGTATGGAAGTAGACAGTACCTTAAGTCCATTGATATGTGTAAACAAAAAGACATGGGGTTAGGGATAGCACTAACTGAGAATACATATTTTACTAAACAAGAAACATCACTAACGTCGTTAAAACTAGAAGCATACTAAATGCTCGCGAAAAGTAAGAGTTTCATCTTGTATTTGTGTCACCCGCTGTGATGTATTCGTGCATATTAAGAGGGATAACCCTTCTATTCTTGGTTGAATGTTAAACAAGCCACATCACTATTTTCGTAAAAACTAGAAGCGAAACAAAATGTCCGCGATATTTCTTGTTGTATTTGTGTCACCCGTAGTGATTCAGGTTGCATTTTTGTATTCAAGTCATGACAAGATATGTTTTGAACCACCAAGAATTCAAACGTCTTTCTGTTTTGATTTTGTCTTGAGCAACCATTAACGATGGTTATAGCTCTTGAGTTTATTTTTCTTACACATACTGTTTTAGTCGTGCTTGTCTATGTATATCTACTAGCATTCCATCAAAGTTACCTATCGTACAATTAACAATCAGAATGTAAGAAAGATCCGCCAGTCTCTCTCACGGGGACAGTAATTATATCTCTGTGTCTGTTAGATTTATGTAATGTCTGTACTGATGGACACTGAGTGATACTCATGGCAGATATATAGATTTTGCCACATGAAAATCATTATCTTTAAGACTTGAAATAAACGGTTAAGAACTATTTGATGGATGGATAACATTTTGTATATGTGTGTTCGTTAGAGTTTTTTCTTGGAGGTTAATTGCTCTTGGTGAAATGTTTCTGTGGCTAATCCCTCTGATTCAGATGTTTCTTGTGTATTTAATTGATGATTAACAAGCTCTTCTTCATTGATGTGTTATGCATTTATGCTTTTTAGGTTGATTGGTAGCTTGGCTTTTGGTCATGAGCAAATTGTTTGTTTGTTCATTTGGGGTTTAGCGTCCCTTTAACTCATGCATAGGTCATATCGAGACGGTGTCTGCTGGTGACAGTGCGCACTAATGGCGACTTTATAGTGCTGTCTCACTAAATATATCACGCCGCAGACACATTGACGCGATACTTCACTCGGTCGCATTATCCTGACACCGAGCCAACCAGTCCTCCTTCTACCAAGTACTGCTGAACGCTTAGTATGTAGCGTGAATATTGCCTATTTTAACGTCTAGATTATGACGCGGCCGGGATTCGAACCCACTACCTGGGATTCTAGCACCAGTCTACCAGCACGAAGCGAACGACATAACCACTTGGCGACCGCTCTGGTGTTCATGAGCGAAGTCGTCTACCTTTTTTGGTTGACTTTATGTCATTTTCAAATGCCCGTTTCCGTTTTGGTGATGGTTTTAAAATGTAGCTATCGTTTGTTTATCAGTATACATTGTTCTTAAATCATATTTCTTCCTGTTTTCCTCTGTATCATTGTCAGTAGTTATTTATCTTTTAGGAAGGTGTAGTCACGTTCTAATTCAGTAGTTATGTATCTTCTAGGAAAGGTGTAGTCACGTTCTAATTCAGTAGTTATGTATCTTCTAGGAAAGGTGTAGTCACGTTCTAATTCATGATTGGTTTCGTGCTGGAAGACCATCCTATCTCGGTCCGCATGGATAACTAGTATTGGGGATCGCTGTGACGTCAATTTATTTCCTTTTATTCTGGTGCTGAATTGTTTGATGCGCCCATTGTTTGTTTGTCAGCATCTTTCGTTCTGTAGATTCCACTCATCATATTTTTAATCAATACAATATCAATATAACGACACGACAGAAGTAAAGCGATAACAGGCATCATGACCTAAGCAATTAGGATTTGGAAAAAATATGGAAATGGAAAGCACGACACAACGTCACCGTGAAATAAGTGATTTTCAAATTCGCTTACCATATTGCGAGCACCTGTTTTCGCTTCTAGTTTTGTTATACAAGTTCGTGATGTTTCCTTTTTTAGTTAATAAATGTATATTTGGTTTCTTTTATTTTCCCATGCCCATTGACTAACGGCTTTAGAAAATCGTCTTGATTTTTTGTGTCTACTTTTTAAATACACACAATAAAATTTCTTTGATGACGTTGCTGCTTCTATTCCTATCCTTTTAATGGTTGTTCTCCTTTGCCCTTTCGTCACTATAGTAGTGTCATATTGTTAGGGTGACATGTGCTTCTTTTTTAACAGTGGAAAGGGTTGCCATACACCGGAATGATACGGAAGCATCGCGGCGGGTGACACATATGTAGCAGGAAACGCTTACAATATCGCGAGCAACTTGTTTCGCTTTTCGTGATGTTTACATTTTTAGTTAATAAATGTATATTTGGTTCATTTTTCTGTGTGCGTCCCACGTTCTCTATATTGTTTGCCAATTCCCATGGACTTACGGCCTAGAATATCGTCTTGGTTTTTTTTTTCTATTTACTATTTTTTTAATAGAAGTTCGTGACGTTTTCTTTTTTAGTTAATGCATGTATATTTGGTTTATTTTGTCCGTCTGCGTCCCACGTTTCCTATTGTTGGCCCATGTCCATGGACGTACGGCTTTAGAATATCGTCTTGGTTTTTCGTATTTAGTGTAGAATCAGAAATTTTCGTTGCGGTTTTAATTTCGTTTATTTCGTTGTTGTAAAAGATCAACGAAATTAAAACCATGACGAAATTTTTCACATACCTTCTAAAAAGAACACCTTAAGTATTTTCAACGGAATTTTATGTCAACTAAATCACTTTATTTTCAAAACAACGAAATTTGAGCCCAATGAATATTTCTGATTCTATAGTACTACTTTGATTCGTGGCATATCATAATTAGAATCAAGATTGTCTAGAATATTGGTAAACTTTTCTCAAACATTTCAAGAGTGCTAATTGGTCATATTTGGGTTTTATTTCTTACAGAGATCCAGGCTCTGCAGTGCTATACGTGTAATAATGAGCATTCTAACATGATGTGTATTGGGGAGCATAACTTACTGGATTGTCCGTCTAGTATGGACACGTGCCAGACTGTAGTAGATTTCTCGGGTATGTATATACATGAAGTGTTAAACATGTTGAGTGGAATCAACTGAATGAGTGACATTGACAAAACATCAACAGCCTCCTCAAACAATTAATAACCAGAATGAAAGTGACGTCACAAAAACAATTGTGGATTGTAAGATCAATTGTGATATCTTTAACAAGATTTTTTTTCTAATCAAATTAAATCTTTAATACGGGTACAGAACAATCAAAGAAAACGAGTAACGTACGCAAAAATTATAACTAAATACAAATATTCAATTAATAAAGAAACATCAAAAACGTCCGTAAAATAATAAAATAATAGCCCATGTTTGACATCTTATCGTGTTGTAATTGGTGGTGGTGGTGGGGGGGGGGGATGTTAGTGCCTAGATGACCTGGAATTTCTGTTCCTAATAGGGTCATCCAAGTATCACAGATAACAGGGTAGTGACTTCTTCGCGATGGAAGTGACGTTAAACCATAACAATATAAAAAACATGTCTTTAAAAAACTTGAAATACCGTGAGAAAATGAACAACAAAAAATGAAACTTGTTTGTTTGTTTCATCGGGGTTTAATGTCCCTCAAACTCATGTGTAGTTCATATCGAGACAGTGTCTGCTTGTGACAGAGCGCACTGATGGCGAGTTTATAGTGCTGTCTCGCTGAAATATCACGCCGCAGACACATTGACATGATACAGCAACCGGTTGCATTATCTTTATACCGAGCCTACAAGTCCTCCTCCTAACCAGTAATGCTGAGGGCTTAGGTTTGACGCGGATGGGAATCGAACCCGTGTCAAAGAATCACGAGGCGAATGCTCTACCTCTGAACCACCGTGCCGGTGACAAATGAAACTACGACATGAGGAAGAGGCCCAAAGTGTACAATGAAGAGACAACGAAACCGTGGTACAGCGTGTTCTTCAAAGAAATATAGCATACAAATGTTAACAATTAAAAAACAAAAAATGCGCATCTTTTAAAAAAGAAAAAAAACAGTGCATATAATCCCAAAGTCATGAGAATAATGAGCAAACCATCCCTTGAGATCGTTTATAAAAGTAGAAAATCCAAAAATCAAGACGATATTCAAAAGCCGTCAGTCCATGGACACGAGCAAATAAAAAGAAAAGGTGGGACGCACACTGAAAAGAAGAAACAAAAATACAATTATTAACTTAAAAAATAAAACATCACAAACAAACTTCTAAATAAAAACTAGAAGCGAAAACAGGTGCTCGTGATTGAGTAAATGTTTACTGCTACACATGTGTTACCCGATGCGATGCTAACATGTCATTCCGGTGTATAGCAACCCTTTCTATAGTAAAAAAGAAACATGTCACTATAAGACTCTGTCAGAAACTCATTAACAGGGTATGAATAGTGTTGTAGATCCTGTCATTGATGATAATCTTTCGAGTGTTTTCTTTTAGTTTCTATGCTGCATTCCGTCATCAACGTGATGCAATTTGGGATTGTTTTCTTTTTCCTGTAATGTTTTTTTAAAAAAAAAATTCTCTATGCAACTATTATCTGCTGACGGGGACTGTGTCATCCAACACAGCTGTCAATAGGAATACATTTAGCATTCCTATTTTGATTATATCTATACATAAATGTTGGACTAAACCATTTTAATTAATATTATTAGGTTAAATTGATTCAACCATCTGATTTTCTTAATTTTTCTCTTGAGCACCCATTAATGACAATTGAATCGGAACTAGACCTGGAATCGTTTAGTCTCTTTACGAAAGTAGTTAATACGAAAAACCAAGACTATATTCAAAAGTCGTAAGTCCATGGACAAGGGCAAACCAAAAATGAAAATGTAGGACGCACACAGCAAAAAATTAAAACTAAAATTAATAAATACAAAAAGAAAATCCATGACCTGTTTCAGTTTGCAATTTTATTTTTTTATTTTCATTCTTATTTTTTTTTCTTCAGATGCAACAGAAATGATGTCCATCACCAAGTCGTGTACAAAGAACAGCTCGTGCTACATACAACAACAGGAACACGTGGATATACCGTGTGACTACACCGAGAAGAACTGGATATGTATCGAATGTTGTAGGGATCACGCCTGCAACGTTAACTATGCAACAAGGACATACATTCCCTTACACATTGTTGTCACTCTGCTCACAGTTGTTAACATTTTTAAACACATTTTAGGGAGGTCGTAACAATTTAAGGTGCTCTTTTTTGCTTTCATGCCCTCTGTTTTTGGGCGGACGCTAAATACTTTCCGTACATTCACGTTTAACAAAGAATAGACATGTTTGTGTGGATAAGTAGATGTACATTTATGCACATACAGATTCAGGCATTCCCTTATCATTTCCAAATGATTGAAATATAATTAGGTTGGTTAGTGAACATGACTTGTTACATTTGAACGTGCTACTGTGTATGAAAGAATTTCTTAATTTTATATAATATAATTTACTTTGTTCCTTTGTAAATGTGTAGACGTGTATTTACAATAGTAGAACCTTTAACGATGTGGATATTGTATTAGCACAACCGGAAATCACACTATGTACACTATGACCCGTAAGTTTATAAACGCTATTTGCATAACCTTTCTTGGGGATTGTTGCGGTGGTCGTGTGGTTAAACGTGCGGGTTATTGCTATGCTCGGCGACGTCGGCCGAATGCGTTGTGAGTTCGATCCCGGCTCGGTATGGGAATTTGACTTTATTATTTAGTGTAGAAGTGGCTGTCTCACTCTATTTACAAAAGTAGAACATTCAACGACTTTGATATTATATTAATTTTATACATATGGATAATGTGTTTGCGTTAATTCTGGTAAGACTGATTACGTCTTCCCAGTACGGTGGGAAGACGTATTGTTTTCGTGTTTGGCTAAAATATTATTCTACATTCATCCCACTTTTACATTGTTTACTCTTACTTTTGAACCATGATACTTAAGGACTTCATATTTAGACCAGCGATAAGACTTGGAGAGGGGATGCTCCCTATTGCTGGAGAGGATCCAGAGGTCAACGGTTAAGGGCATAGAAACTAAAAACCGTTAAAAGTGTACTGTTTTTGGACTTAAATTTCTCTGTAAATATCCAAATTCCGCGATCAGGTTGATGACAAAGAGCACGACTCTTTAGAGTTAGCTTTTGGAGTTCTCAAGATAAAAATGGCAATTTGTTTAGCCTAGAAAGCGACCACTTAAGTGCATTTTAAGTGATATTTTCAAATAGTATCATTTTTCCAAATGTCGTTTCTTTTAAATGGTATGAGTCAGTGCTTCCTTCCACATTTTGTCACGCCCGAGCAAATCAAAACGTCTTTAGCTGCAACAAGTTGAAGAATTCCCAGTTGCCACAGTCGGGCACACAAGGGCGACCAACGTGAGCATAATCGTTGTTTTGTACATGTACAGCGGGACTCGCTAACGTCAACAATCTAGTCCCACAAATAAATCAACAAATGGCGAACATCGACAACGATGTACCGCGACACAGAATACAGTCCAGTTTACTTATCAGATACTGTCATTCAGATTACGTCGTCGTCTAGTAATCATGTTTCGAAGCAAACGACAACAAAAGCGCACTACTTTCATTACACAACCTTATCTGAATAGACAAATTGTCTTCAAGTTTTCCATTCTACAAATTTAACGAGAAAGCATGTTTTCCGTGGTGCAGCGGTTTAAAGAGCAGGATTGCAAACAAGCAACATCGGTGTTTCGAGTCCGCAAAGAACCGTGTTTTTTTTCATTTTCTTTCTTACGTTTTTCTTCATTTTTATTCAGTCTCAGTCTTAGAACAACCAAAAGTATTGTCTTCTGTGATAGACTGGGAATATGTGCAATTGTTTTTAACAACTGTCTTTACTAGTTACCGTATGATATTAAAGTGAACACAATAATATGGAGAGTAAGATTCGTAAATGTGTGAGGAAAGGCTTGTTATTTGTTTGACGACGTATATTCTGCCTAAACTAGAAAGGTTTGATGCCGTGCATTCGATGTTGAAAGTATATTTAAATAATACATTCAAACCTGTCAATAAAGACCACCCAAGAGACCAGAAAAAGTGGTATTTATATGGAGGTGGTCTTTATAAACAGGTAACAATAAGTGTAATTAGACTTCAAGGGACCTGATTTTAGTGGTCTTTATGTACAGATGGTCTCTTTATAG
>JAUMGZ010008702.1:0-10266 GCA_032359645.1 Pododesmus macrochisma | reverse complement strand
TAAATTTGACTAATAAGATAGTTTCTCACTGGTAAGAAAATTAAAATATTGATAACAATACATACTCTCTATCTTTTATTTAAAAAAAAAAAAAAAAAAAAACTACATGCAACAGTTTAATTACAGCATCTAACAACTAAAGAACTAAAATGTGATCCAAAATTATTAACATGACACATAAATATTACGACTGCTGGTACCTGAGAAGAATAGCCTTGATGCTCAAAGAAATCTTTCATGTATATATTCGCATTTTGGCAGCAGAAAATATACTCTCAATGTAACATTCACCCTATAAGGGTTTGTAATTTAAAGACAATGTAGTCAGAAATTTTAGTTTCAATTAAAATTTGCCCTCTCATTTAAGGGCGAAAGTGGCAAAAACTGAAACAGAGCAAAAATGTCCAGGAATACAGTATGTACGCATGCTAGGCAAATAAAGCCAAGTTTAGGAGACCAGGATTAATTGCAGCTTTAGCTTAATGCGTTATCGAAAAGTTTTTAATTCTAATACAACAATACTAAAATAACATAAACACACATATAAAGGATACAAATATAAGTACAAAAGAAAGAACTATTCAAGTAAAGGAATAAAATATTTTGGCACTAAATTACAATATACACACTAAAATGGCTTTTCACTTTCGAACTCAAATTGAGCATATACGATCTTATTGTTGCTAATATTTGTATTAACAAATGATTGTTTTTATAATCACAAATTGAATATACATGATTAACTGGCTTGTCACATCTCAAATCAATATTAAAATCTTAAAGTATCCTAATATAAATCAATGATTGAATAAAATACAATTCCAAGTAAACATATATGCTAAACTGGTTTGTAACATTAACTTTGAAATCAAATTTAGCATTAAAAGCTTTATGTTTTCTATTATTCATATAAAGTAAGTTATCAATAAAACAATCTACATATTTATAATACTGTATTCGTTCTAATAAACGCTGGGTCTCTAACAAGCACCCATCCCCTACTTTGATGCCCAAACTAGTGAATTTTTCGTACCTCCAGTGGATTTTGACAAACCTCTTATAGTTGCTTATTTCCATTAAACGTCCATCCCTACTTTTAAATTCTTACCTGTTCTTTTAATGCAGGGCGTTTATTAGAACGAGTACGGTATACATTATACAAGGCAAACAGGTAACATATCTGATATATACAACATGTTAATTTTCTTTCATTAAATTACACAATTTCAGAATATCAATTGGATTATCTCCCCTTGATCATTCCCAGCAATGAAATCAAATTTTTGATACTGTGAAACATTTGCTTATCATAAGAATAGTATATTCGGCATAATCTTAAAACAATAACAGAGGCATTTACAGTACATGTATTGCAGAAAACAATTATATATAAATTTCAGTGCAACTAATTCTTCCATTCACAAGCAATTAAACAAGTTATTGCAAGTTTGATCAAGATCAAGTTCAGTATACAAACAGACTTCAAAAAGTGACCACTAGTTACTGTTCTACGACGAAAATAAGTTATGAATTAACATTGTACATGTAATAAATTCAGGTACAACAGAGGAATTGTTAAACCAGCCAAAGAGTAGAGCTCAGCGTCAACAAATTGATGCATGTCTTAGTTTGAAACGAGCCAATTTCAAACTACTAACTTCAATGTTCGGAAATTTCTAATTCCCTGATATTTCACATTTGAAATTTCAATTTGCTTAAAAAAGTGAATATATACTAGATAGTTTTTTTGACACATTTATATCTAATTAATTTCTACTTAGTTAACTTATTTATAAGTTTAAATATCTAACAACAATAATTTAATAAAGATGTAGTAGAAAATACACATAATATAAAACATAATTAAAATTTTAACAAAAATAAAGTATATACTATCATTATTTGGCAAACACAACCAAATCTAACTGTGTATATTTATACACATAATAACACCTGTATAATGATATTTCAATTCACATTTAAACCATCAGTAACATACAAACCTATTTGTAAATAAGCAGTTCTTAATACAAGAGACATAATTGAGCATTACAGGTACATATAACAAACTTTTAGAAAACTCTAAATCTTAGTACTACACAGCAAATTTTAATGTCTTTCCTTGTAAAATGTCATTTTTTTTAACATCTAGTAGAGAAATCTCAGAAAAATATCTAAATTTTCTGAATCCATACATTGTTTAAAAGCGTGCTTTAACTGTTTTGTCACAAAAATCATTTTTAAGTCCAATATGTCAACACAGACTTCTAAGCAAATGAAAGGCTGACAAGTTTAGTCTATTTATTGCATTAGCCAATGAAAAGGCAGATAAGTTAAGTCTGTTTATTGCATTAGCCACTGAAAGGCTGGCGTGTTCAGTTTGCGTTGAAAAAAGTATCTCACTGAATTGTTGACAAAGGGAACACATTCTGAATACCAGTAACTCTCCTCAATCTGAAACATCTTAAGCACACAAGTTTTTATGGCCCGTACTTTTCTATCATTTAATCGCTCATCAACTGTCGAATACACTCGAGACAATTCTCTGGGTAATCTATAATTATAGAGCTCCCCGATTGTGAATCCACGATAGACCAAGTCCTTGGTGAAATAGCGCGGAGATCCGTTGCTTGTCGACATACTGTTGTATGCTGCACTGTCCGTGATGGCAGTAAATCCTTGTTCAAAGATGCTGGGTATTCTTGTCTGCTCGGTGCCATACTTCTCAACCAGGTATCTAACATTAGATTCCTCAAGCTTGCCTTGAAACAGGAATGGGTACACAGGAAAAAGTCTCGACAAGTCTATCTCACTTCTAGATATAGTTGATCCAGAAGTTGAAGTACTTTGACATCTTGGTTGGGAGCAATTGGATGACATTTGATAATTTAATCTTTGGGAACTTTCTCTAAAATGTGCTGATGATTCCCTTGTATCGTAAGACTTGGCTACTTTGATACACGACAATGCTTCCCTTCTCTGTGAAGACTGGGTTATGGTCCTTGATCTCTCTGGAGACTGGGTTATGGTCCTTGATCTCTCTGGAGGCTGGGTTATGGTCCTTGATCTCTCTGGAGGCTGGGTTATGGTCCTTGATCTCTCTGAAGACTGGGTTATGGTCCTTGATACCTCTGGAGACTTGGTTATGGTCCTTGATCTCTCTGGAGACTGGGTTATGGTCCTTGATCTCTCTGAAGACTGGGTTAAGGTCTTTGACAGATTCTGATCAAAGCTGCTGAAGGAGATACATCCTGGAGTTGACGAGTTTGGTTGACTTTTGTAGCAGCTCGACACAATCCTTGGTGGAGTTCTATTTGTCTTGATAACAACACGTAAATCACCGCTCTTCTTGTCTACGTATGATGCTCGTCTCTCTAAATCGGAATCATCACACCACAAAGTCCTTAAGTCTTTCAACTCTCTCACTTCCCTGTCTTTGGTTGTGGCGTCAGTCACAGAGTGTAGTGATTTTGGATCCTGGGATTGCCAACACTTTCTCCTCATGCCAGCATCCCTGTTAATTACACTGATCCTTCGATCTGCTCTCATGTCCAGTGGTCTAGCATCGTACTGCACAACATTCCTGTTGGAGTGACCTTGACCTTGTTGTTGGCCTTGACCTTCAGGAGGTGACTCTATCTTGAATCTGACAAGTTTTCGTTTCTTTGGTGTGGTGGGCATCTCGGTGTCTGTGCCCTTGACGTTTTGTAACCATTCTTTGTCCATGATAGTGTAAGCATACTGTCTGTTCTTCAATTCAAGGTTTCTGAACCGCGATGATGCTGGTGATGTGGACGTTGCCCCCAATGATTCTGCTGATGATGGCGCCGCCTGGGGAACACAAGTTATGATTGGCGGACAAGACCTGGTTGTCGTAGAAGAGCCATAACCCGAAGGATAAAGATCTGGAATCACAGAGCTTGACGATGACATGTTCAAGAGATCTTGTGAATGCACATCTGCTGTGGACTCTGTTTCCTTGAGAAAATCCACAGCCAGATTTAAACTAGAACCTTCATATCTTGTTCTTTGAGGTATCACCAGCTTACGAGAAACGTCTTTCTTTTTCAATACCTCCTCTGCACTGGGAATACCACTAAAGCAGGCTTCTTCCCTGTTGCCAATGTTTTCTCTGACATACCGTATACTTGAGGTCGTGTCTGTCTCCACACTCTCTACATCAATGTCCATATCTGAATCCTCGACACTGCTGTAATCGATATCTGCCCTACTCATATCACATGATGTGTGCACAGAGCTACACAGCCCTAGTGGTTCACCTTGAACTTTTCTTAATCTCGTAAGGGAGACGTCTGCCCCTTGGAAAATTGGAATATTCTGCTTCTGGATGTCTTCGCTGTCCTCGGTCAGGTCAATTACAACCTTGCCGTCGTTATCTTTATAGCCATCAGGCATGGATTTCATCACTGGGCTTAACATCGACACAAACTGCTGTTGTTTCGTTGATCTAGGCGTGGTACAAAATTCTTCACTTGTAGACACACAATCTGTTGCTTGATTCTCTGACAAATCTGGGGTGATCTCAACAATGGATATAGGTTGTCTAGGTGATGGTGAAACAATGCGATCTGAAAATACTGTATTGAGTTGGGCTTGATCTGATGTGATAGGTTCAGGCAGCACTGGTGAACCAAGATCTGATATGACTGGTTCAGAATTATTGTCTTGTGTGGCTAGGTTTGGCACGACTGTTTTAGAAAAGTCTAGTGTGACTAGATCTGACATGACTGACTTAGAACTGTCTTGGTTAATTGGATCCGACATAACTGGATTGCAATGGTATTGGTTGTCTGGATCTTGCACAACCGGTTCAGAATTGTCTGGTGTGACTGGATCTGACATGACTGGCTTAGAATTGTCTTGGTTGACTGGATCTGACATGACTGGCTTAGAATTGTCTTGGTTGACTTGATCTGACAAAACTGTTTCAGACTTGTCTTGTGCAACTGGATCTGGTAGAACTGACTCAGATTGGTCTGAAGTGACTGGATCTGACATGAATGGCAGAGAATGATCAAATGTGACTAGATCTGGCAAATCTGGTTCTGAATGGTCTAATATGACTGTGTACGATATAACTGGATCAGAATTGTCTTGTGGGACTGAAACTGACACAACTCGCTCAGTGTGGTCTTGGTTGACTGGCTCCAACATAACTGGCTCAGTGTGATCTTGGTTGACTGGATCTGACAAAACTGGCTCTGTATGGTCTTGATAAACTGAATCTGATATGACTGGATCAGAAATATCTTTGTTGATTGGATCCGACAGAACTGACTTGGACTGGTCTAGTGTGACTTGACTTGACTTCACCAGCTCAGTATGGTCTTGGTCAAGTGGATCCGACAGAACTGGTTCAAAATGGTCTTCTGCAACTGGATCTGACAAATACACCAGCTCAGAATGGTCTGGTGTGGATACATCTGGCACAACTGGTTCAGAATGGTCTTGGTTATCTTGTGTGACTGGATCTGATAAGACTGGATTGGAATGGTCCGGTGTGATGTGACACAGTAAAGGTGGATCCGACATGACAGAATTCGAAGACACAGAGTTGGCATCCTGCAGTATGTCATTAGAAACTAGTGGAGCTGGTGGTGATGTATCCAAAGAGATAAGTTCCAGTCCTGGTGGTTCCAGTGACGGTGGTTCTAGTGACAGTTGGTCTTGTAATGACTGATCCATTGGATCTACATTTAATGGTGTAGAATCCCTTCTGACTGAGACTGGAACCGTCTTAAAAAAGTCTAATGAATCTGTGCCAGAATTAACTGAATCCATTGTGAAGTAATCTGACACTATTTTGTCCTTTGAGGTGGGAGCAGGAGACTTAAGGTCCAATGAAACTTGCTTTGGTGAAGGAGGGTCCATATACTCTTGTGACATTGCCAAGAAGTCTGGTAAATTTGAAGAAATGTTGTCTGGTGATGCCAAATATGGCAACTCATAATCTGAGTCAGAATCTGATGGCAACGAAACTGATGATACTGGAGAAAGTGATGACAAGAAATCCTGTAGATGTCCAGTTGAAGCTTGGTCAGTTGATGTAGAATCAGGCAACATAACATTGTTAGATATCAAATCTGACAAAACTGTTGTTGACACTTGATCAGTTTGTAGGGGATCTTCTGATGTCACTACGGCAACTGGTGATGTCATTACATGATCTGATGATGTCATTACAAGATCTGATGATGTCAAGACAGGTTCTGTTGATATCACAACAGGAACTGATGATGTCACTACAGGAACTGGTGATATCACTTCAGGAACTGATGATGTCACTTCAGGAACTGATGATGTCACTACAGGAACTGATGATGTCACTGTAGGAGCTGATGATGTCACAACAGGAACTGATGATGTCACAATAGGAACTGGTGATGTCACTACAGGAACTGATGATGTCACTACAGGAACTGATGATATCACTTCAGGAGCTGATGATGTCACAATAGGAACCGATGATATCACTAAAGGAACTGATGATGTCAATATAGGAACTGATGATGTCACTATAGGAACTGATGATGTCACTGTTGGAACTGGTGATATGACAACAGGAACCGATGATATCACTATAGGACTTGATGATGTCATAACAGGAACTGATGATGTCGCTATAGGAACTGATGATGTCACTACAGGAACTGATGATATCACTATAGGAAATGATGATGTCACAACAGGAACTGATGATGTCGCTATAGGAACTGATGATGTCACTACAGGAACCGATGATATCACTATAGGAACTGATGACGTCACTACAGGAACTGATGATTTCACAACAGGAACCGATGTTATCACTACAGGAATTGATGATGTCACTATGGGAACTGTTGATGTCACTATATGATTGGAATAAGAATTTGATGTAGTTTTTGTAGATAACAATGCCGACACAGTACTCTGTAAAACAGGCATAGTAATTACAGGACTAACTGTAACAGGCATTGTTGACAAGTGACCAAGTGAAGCAGGCATTTCTGACATTGGACTAAGAGTAACAGGCATCGGTGAGATGTTACTTGGTGAAACAGGCATAGTTAACACAGGACTAATTGTAACAGGCATCGTTGACATGTGACCAAGTGAAACGGGCATTGCTGAGATGGGACTAAGAGTAACAGGCATCACCGACACAGGGCTAATTGTTACAGGCATTGCTGACTCAGACATAGGAATTGATATCTCTGGCCTGGTGTAACACACTGACGACTTAGTAGGTAGAGCCAACTTCAGTAAAGAAACTGGTGACATCATATAACTTGCAGGAACACGTGACAACTGGGTATATGTAGTCACAGGTTGGCTCAAAGGTGTGACAGTAGGAATTAGTTTTGCAGCAGGCAGCAAACTTTTAGCAGAATCCACAGACATGACAGCAGGAACTGATGACATCACACTACATGTTGTACTAATCACAGCAGAAGACTTCATTTGTGGGTTGACTGACACAGAATTGATCAATGAGTCTGTTGATCTGGACGACGGTTGTATTAGTGTAGATCTATTCGACTGACAAGAGGTTGTCATCATAGGTTGGGATGTCAAGGAATAGTTTGGTACATTGCCATGTTGTTGTACGAGCCTCAGTTGTATTTTCTTATTGCTTGATTGCAGAAGAGAAATAGGTGAGTTTGACGTTTGTCTTCGTGAGGTCCTGATCTTCTTAGATGCTGATGCTGAACAGGATGACGAAGAGGAGGTGACTGAATTATAGACAGTTGGCTCAGGAACAGTTGGCTTAGGAACAGTTAGCTTTGGAACAGTTGGCTTAGGAACAGCTTGCATTCCGACCAGTGAATCTTTGAGTGTTGCATGATCTTGGCTCGGTGTCACGTAAACAGGAGAAGTAGTTTCAACTCTTGTAGACATTGTGGGTGTTTTAAGAGGGGGTCTTAGTATCACTGGAATGTGTCGTACAACTTGATATGGAACTGTGGAGTTTGGAACATCTGATCCTGGCAGTGTACAACCAGATCGACTACAAAGCGGAATCATTGGTCTTGTTAATCCTGCCACTGCTGACTTAACTAACAATGACCTGGAGTACGTTGAATCTGTCGTAGTTTGTTTGGCATTTGTTGAATTTATTGTCATGGGCTTGGCACACATCAAATCTGTAGTAGGTGACTTGATAGATGTTGAATTTATCTTTGTTGATTCAACACTTGTTGTTTCAGTCTTGGTCAACTTGATGGATGTTGAATCTGGTGTAGCTGTCTTGACGACTGTCCACTTAGGCACTGATTTTGTGACTATAGACATAGGTATTGGTGTTGTTATAAGTGTTGACACAGGCACAATTTCCTCAATTTTTGTTGACATAAGCACTTTAGGTTTCCTAAGTGCAGACACGATAACAGTTGTTTTGGTAAATGTGGACTTTGATACTGTTGAGGTGAGTGGTGCCATGGATACTGTTGGTGCAAGCGTTGCCATGGATACTGTTGAGGCGAGTGGTGCCATGGATACTGTTGATGTGAGTTGTGCCATGGATACTGGTGATGAGAGTGGTGCCACCAATACTCTTGATGTGAGTGGTGCCATGGATACTGTTGAGGTGAGTGGTGCCATGGATACTGTTGAAGTAAATGGTGCCATGGATACTGGTGATGAGAGTGGTGCCACGGATACTCTTGATGTGAGTGGTGCCATGGATACTGTTGAGGTGAGTGGTTCCATGGATACTGTTGAAGTGAATGGTGCCATGGATACAGTTGAGGTGAACGTTGCCATGGATACTGTTGAGGTGAGCGTTGCCATGGATACTGTTGAGGTGAGTGGTGCCATGGATATTGTTGATGCGAGCAGTGACTTAGGTACTGTTGATGAGGTTTTTGACCGGCTATTCTGACCTGCTTCATACGTAAACTCAGTCTGGAATGCTGATCTACCAGCAGCCGGTAATGGTAACCTAAGATACGAAGATCTCTTACCATCCACTGTTCTGGACTTCTTTAAAGTATTCTCAATATCTTTAATTGTAATGTTGTTCTTCGGTGACTGTTTTCTTCTTTTTGGCTTTGGAGTCGACGGCCTCTGTGGTATCTTAGCTGATGCCCTTGGATCACACACATTAGCAATACGTAGGCGAACAGTACATACAGTTGGAATCTTGTCAGATGTCACCGAGCCTGGATTACTGTCGGATAACTTTGAATTTACTGTAGCTGAGACTGCACCAATAACTGGATCTTTCTTGGAAGTTTTTAAGGCAGACAAATTACCGGTTATCCCCCTTTGGTCAGATATCTCGTTGACCTTCCTTTTTTGATTGCTGGACACAGACACTGTAGATGATGATGGTGAACTACTGGACACATTCCTTTTTGATTTCTTACTAAGACTGACAAATGATGACATTTTTGTACTCTTAGGTGAAGCACTGGCTGAGTGACATGTCCTCGGTGACTTTCGTAAATGGCTGACCGTCTGATCAGGTCTGGAGGACTCTGGTGAAGAGGTTTTCCTTGGAGACTTTCTCAGTGGACTCACCATCAGTCCCATCTTGCAAGATCGAAGCTTTGATGAATAATTCTTTTCTTCGACATCTTCACATTTAGATATTGACGTCATACCAGCTATCTCATCTTCTTTCTCTTTACCGTGATCCAAGACAGCAGAACTTGTACAGCCCTTAAGCTCTACCCATTGTGTACCATCACCTTCCAGTCGCCACTCCGCATTATCGGCCATCTTCTTCTTCCAATCAGCAGGAGCTTTAACAACTGGGAGTTTCTTCAGTTTCTTAACCTTTTCATTTGTGTCTTTAACTTTGGTTTTTGTTTTGGTCCATTTGCTGAGGAACTTGCGAGCTTTATGTAGTACGGAAGATCCATACGACTTGATTTTGACTGTATCGTCGTGCAGCACTATTCCTTGTAAAGGTACCGGTACTGTGCTGACTTTTACTGGACTGTGGACATCAGGGGCACTAGACGGTGGATTGACAGTATCTTCATGCAGCAAGGAGACACTGTGAAGAGGTACTCTGTTCACTGTTACTGGACTGTGGAAGTCTGGGGTGCTACGCTGTGGATTTGAGGATCCACTTCTGTTGCAATCTTGTTGTGGCTTGTCATTTGTATGTGCTGGAATCCTAAGGTCCTCATCTTCAAGAGTCCTTAAAAGGGCTGAACCACCCGGGTCCTCATCTTTGATTGCACTGTCTCTAGCCCTAAAAAGGGCTGAACCCCCTGGGTCCTGATGATGGATTGTGTCGTCTCTAGCCCTAAA
>JAUMGZ010008691.1:0-10266 GCA_032359645.1 Pododesmus macrochisma | reverse complement strand
TAGTAGTAGAAAAATGGATTTACTATACTCTGTATCCGCTTATTATGTCCAAATATTTTTGCCGTTCAAGGCTTAACCTCTTACTTGATTACTTCCAAACTTCGTAACTTTGCTACAAACATAAAATGCAAGCTCTCTACCAAATTTCAGCACTATCCGTTGTCATTTCTCAATTTTGTCTTTTTAAGGCTATAGAAAAAAATTGTCCAAAATATCTGAAAATGGCTATATAACTCTCAAAGATGTTTTAATATAGGATCTATATATAGGCAAAATCTAAATGGGATGACAGATTATGCTGAAAATTTGGAGCAAGCTTGTACTTAGTGCATAAATCAAATTTATAGAGTGTGGAAATGACTGGTCTGGAGGTAAAAGTTAAAACCCCACTATATTGATGAACTAATACTTCGACACAGAGTATAACCAGTTATCTTTAATGCCTGTAATATATGTTGTTCCACACTCTATATTGTTTTGTGCATATTTTAGTTTTCTTGAAAAAATTTAAATCACAAATAAAATCAAACTTCCTCGGGTTGGTTGAACTTTAAGAATAATGAAGATTCGTCATTAGGACATTACTCATATATATGTCGCAGCAGAGTTGTATATAGCTTAAATGACAATGTCGTACTTCATACTTAACTCAAATATTCTGAAAGGATACATTTTCTGGATATATATGTGTCTGAAAGCTTTGACAATTTTTGTGAGTTATACATTGGATGATAAATTTGTTAACTGTTTATATGACAGTCTCAAACAATTTTGTTGTAAGGAAATTGAAGTCATTTACAGAATTGACCACCATTGTCAAAGTGAAATGCAGTACTTTCCAAAATGGACCCTCGTCACAGGTTTGATTGTTCATGTTGACATTTTGTTTGGATTCCTTGCCTCAGGACCCGTGTTGTTATTTGACCATATTATTGTGTGACGGTCCGCTTTGACACTTGTATAGAAAGCATGACAGAAGAGCTCCAACCGGCTGTTATTTAGGTTTCCTCCCATGCCTGTGGCTTTCACAATTATCCCTTCACATACTGCATAGATTCCGACAGATCGTGGGGGACCGTTTCCACTTAGCGTAACGAGTCTCGGTCAGGTGACCTTTTGGGTTGTTTGAGCTTTAGAATCGGAAACAGCATTTCACGGGATCTGAGATATTGGCTGTAGATTAAGCATGTTGTGAAACAAAAAGATTGAATGTGAGTAAACATTGGACTGACCATACTGCCATGAAGTTCTTACAAAAGTGCAAACACTTATTATTGATGTTGAATATTGACCCCAGATTCAGTACAGATGCATTGATTTAATGCTGACAGTTTGTTAGATAATGAAAAGACAGACAATACAAGGATTTTGTTTTGAATTCATTAATCATCTAAATTTTCATTATTGGAGTTAATAACTGTATGGTTTTAAAAAAGTTTTATCATACTTGGCTGTCATATCATTGCCCCACTTAATCCATTTAATATGTTATATGCCTCATCGATCTCTCTGTAAAGCTTAGTTTTTGTAAGACGTTTAGTCTTTATTCGACGAGCATTTGATGTCTCATTTATAGCTAATGTTTCTAGGAAGAGAGATTGACATGACAGATCCTTACAGAATTTTGTAGAGCTTTTGATCAATTAAATTCCACATCACAATGCCTAAGTAATCTACACTGCTCTAAGTTTAGACTATGAGATGGTTTTGGAACACCTTTGTATTCCAAGGAAGTTCGATCAGTACGTAAGCCCAAGATATTGTAGACTTTGTCATCATGCGAACTATGATATAATTTAATTTGGTTGTATCAAACTGAGCCTTCAACTGTGAGAAGGAAATCTTGTATAACAGTCATTAATATTACATAACAGTTTCAATACTCAGGCTCTGCCTGTTATAAGAAGATTTGAAATTGAACATATACCTGAATCTTTTGAAACATTTCACACCAATCACGTGCCACAATACATGTAGTATGTTTTAAGAAAGATATAAGACCACATGGAAGGCAGCAAAAGCATGCAGGGAAAAAATAAATTGGCATTTAGAAATATACCTTCAAGTTTTAAAATTGAAGAAATTGTGGTGATTTAGCTAGCTTTCCAAAACCATGAATGGGTGTCTGTTAGTAATTTGAGTTCCTACGATTTAGTTTCATGTGACTAAATTTGTGATAATGTCTGGCATAACAGAAGACAATTTTGAATTATTGTTGTTGTTCAGTTGGCTTGTCAGCTGCATCGTGCATGTTTATCTTTTTAGACCATCTTTCTAATAAAAAGCATGCTGATCAATATTGCAAGCCTCGGGGCTCTGAACATACCAGAGTAATTTGCTGCATCGCTAGGCCTATGTCTAAATTAAATAGGTAACGATGTTTGCGGAAACCTGCCATGAAACATCATATTAACGACTGGAAAGGGCACTGTTTCATGCACAAAAGAGGATTATCAAAAGGTGTATGCAACCATTTGTGGCTAATTATCAAAATTTTCTTCGACACGCAAAGTTCTTTTCTGCCTTTTGACTCCATTGATTGACTGAAGAAATACTGTAAAATGGGGTTGGTTGAAGCAGAAATCTCTGACAGCTAGAGAAGTGAGGTGTAAGGAAAGAAAAAGTCCTAGGTCCAAGTATGGACAAAGGAATCTGCAGATAAATGAGATATTTAAACAAGAAAAGAAATATTGCTCATGGAAAGATATTACTCAGACTCCTTGAAGTGCCATTATACATCATACATGTATTTTGTTTGCCAAGGAATTCATTGTTCATTGATGGGTTGAGATGTGTGTCATCTTTTTTTGGTAAATAATTTGGAGCGTATTTTTTATCTCAACCATAAAATTAAGTGGAATGGTTTTGATTTACTTGCACAATTTGACATGCAAGTGTGCACACACACACACACACACTTTTTTTGCATTTAACCTTTCCAGTTTGTAATTCAAAAAAAAAGTTCTCCAAACTTCATTACAAGACACACAGAATCATCATGCTAAGAGTTACATTTGATTATCTTCTGTCTAAATTTACCTGAGTTATATTGCCTTTTAGCATCTTTTAAATATTCAGCAAGTGAATCTGTGATGCAACTTGGTTAAAAATGTCTAAATGACTTGGTCACTTAAAGGCTTGAATTAAAAACTCAAAGGACTGTTTATTCATTGTGTATAATATGCAGTATAAAGTGTGACTCATAAGATGTGACCTTGCAATGCCAGGACAAGTCAATAATTTAAAGGGACGTCGGGATGAAATCCCCTATTAACTAAAAAAGCAATGAGGACATTACCTCCCCCAAATGATAATCTTGGTAACTGTGGAATAAAGTTTATGTCAAACTGTGCAATTACAATTTGACATAACAAAGAAAAATGCCCAATGCATTTCACCTTAATATGTTTTAATGTGTTTAATTGTACACATCTGGCATAAAATGACATATTTTATAGAATTCTGCCACAGTTTCTGGATTTTCCCCTTTTTAATTTATTTTTATTTTTCGGTAGAATGTCAGATTGGATGTTACAGCATTGAGAAAGAGATTCAGCTCTTAAGCAAATCACATGTAATCCTTTAATGTGTTTTAATGAAATGCAACATTACTACTGTTAAAAAAAAATTGAGACAATTGTAATTGCCGTCTGCAAATGGTGACCCAGGCAGACATTTAATTCTGAAGTTTGATTCCTTCTCCATCAATCTGGTTGAAATCAAGGAAACTGTTCAAAGAAAAATCAATCTTGTGGGAAGATGAATTTCCTGTGCTTCCGAAATGAGAATAAATTGTTTTAGTGATAACATTAGCTAACACAGCTAGTGCACCTCGATGTGTGAATGGAAAATGAAGTGGAGAGATATGAGCACAAAGCCTGGAGGTCATATGTGCTTCAAATTCTGTTTTGACCACAGCCATAACACAATAATCTGATTATTTGGTAAATAATTCAAATTCATTGCTCAGTTATTTTCTATGATACAATGTATAATTGAAGATATGTTACATTGTGTTAAAGAAATTCTTTCTTCCTGTAGAATGTGTAGCCAAGTGTTAACATTTTAATGCCAGAATGTTCTGTTCCATCTTGCTAGCTATAGGCCCTCAATATGGATGTCTTTTGACAAGAAAAGATTTTAGGAATAGTGTCATTGAGAAAGTACTTTTACATTCTGATTGAAGCAGTATATGGCTGCATTGATATACATGTGCAAAAAGAAAGGACATCTCATGAATTAATACAGGAAGGCTAGATTTTTACTGTCATTTACTCCCATGCAATTTATAAATATTGGGTATTAAAGATGTTTCATTAGATTACAGGCAGTGATGTTAAATTAAATTTGACATGAGCAGAAGTCTCAATCATCTCTTTCCATGCAGACTTGCATTCTAACAGTTGAGTTGATTGACAGAATGGGTGAATTCTTTTCAGCATTTCCATGGCTATGTGAACCAATCTCAAAAGGGACATGTTTGCAAAAATGATGAGAATAAGTATTTCGCAAAGGACTGAACGTGCTTGTTGTAAGAAAGAACTTGCTCTTTATAAAGGTAGTCACTAAATCCAGTCACTTTGGACTTGTAATAGAGTTGGTTTGATTAAAAAGGCTTCACTGTATATAAGCGTTAAAACATATGAGATGGTCTATTCCTAACATGTTTACAATTTTTCAGCTGTGCATCAGGTACAAACAGTAAGAATTTCAATTAATAATCCATGGGAAAATCCTTAATTTAAGTTAAGTTTCAGTTTTTGAAATTCAAATTGTGTTTGACAACTTTTTAAAATGAACATTTTCTGCATGTCACATTTGAATTTTTTTATAGCAATTAACACACTTGCTTTTGTTAAATTTTGCAGAAAATGCCTTTTGAAAATTCCAATTACATTGGGAGTTTTCGTCTTCAAGCTTCAGGCTGATAACTGGTACAGATGTGCTAGAGTTGCGAGATTCATGTGTTATTTGAATTAATTTGAGCTTTATTTGAACAGAAATAACTCTTAATTGCAACTAATGTAAATGATGATATGGAATTTGATTTGATTCCAGTTGGTATGTAATTGAAAAATACTCATCAAGGGCCTCGATGGTCGCTGCCAGATGGTTGAATGGCTTCCAAGCAAGACAAATGGCACAAATGCCATAATTGGATTGAAATTAAAATTCTGTTCTCGACACAATACACCTTTTCTGTACTAGCTGTCTTTAAAAATGATGTTTCGATTTCTTGTCAAGAAGTTAATTCAAAATGGTATCTGTATTGAAAGGCCAATGTAAAAGAAACATTGTACTTTAGTTATTGAATGTTGGGTAATAGTACACTGTCTCTATGTTGTATTGAACATCCCATTAGTGCTGACCACATAGAACATTCATTGGGTGTGCCTCTCAGACAGATTTTGAAGGGTATCCTAGCTAGAAGTACAGAACATTATCACCATCATGATTAACGTGGGGCGTTAAGTTAATAGGATTAATTGATCTAATCTTGGGGGTTATTTTCGGATTTTAATTTAAGTTACTGGTGGATTTTTCTTCCCTAATTAATGGACAATAAAGAAGATTTGTGCACAGCCTGTTAATTAGAGTTTGATTTATTTGACATGAATGGCCAGCTGACCCTTGGTCAAGGGGTCGAGGATAATTGAATGTGCCAAAAATGCACTAAATATCTGCTAAATAGGTTGAATTGATTGAATCTTGGACAAACGTTGAATATTCGTATTTTATTGTAAACTATCATATATGATAAATAAAAACAGTACAAAAAGGGTTTATTTTGGTATTGTTAATTGAGCATTACACAAAATGTCCCATCTGCTTGCATATATTATAGCACTTAAGTATGTGTTTGAAAATATATACAATGTATAATAATACGATGCTTCAGTTAAAAGAAATATTGTTTTTCTTGGCAACTCCTTGCAATTTTGACTCTATATACCGACAGAAAAACATTACTTCAAAATTAATACATATTTGCATTTTATATCATATAATTTGTTTTTGTTTTGTATTTGCCTCTTTAATGTCTGTTCGCATTTCCTGATGATTATTCCTACTTCTGCTTCAATTAAATGTCATTTCTTCCTCACACTTTAAATCACTATAATTTGGTTCCTGCATGCAGATGATTTGGTGCATAATTGCATTTATGCACCATGCAGGTTAAAAAATAATTCAGGTAAAAAAACCTTGTCCTCATTTAAAGAGTAGAAAAAAAACTGTGTATATATATTCATTCGGTAATCTTAATTTTATTCTTGATGTGTGCAGAAACCACAGGCCTTTAATACTGTTATAGACAGAATTCTTTAAAAGGATACTTTAATTCCAGCCCTCATCTTTTATAATCAATTTACATGCAAGGACAATCACTAGTTAGATGTGAAATTTGACAGAAATCAGAGAATTTTAATCAAGCAAAATTCACTTGCAGCATGTCAACCTGAAGGGAGTGTCATATTATTGCAATTTCATCATTCACAATTCACAAAGTTAAGTCAGTTGCCTGGCAACCATAATAATTTAGCAGCATCAGACACTTTTGAGACGAAACGTGTGACGGCACATTACATATTGAAGTGATACGATTGTATGACATTTAGTAAAACTTATAGGTCCCAAAACATTTTAATTGGAAAGATAAATTCAAAAGAAGTTGTTATTTATGTGATGTATGGCAAATCCTTTCAGAATTAATAGCAGTTATTTGGTTTTAATTCCCGTAAATTGTTAGACATTTAATGTACATGAATATCATAGGTATTGATTATATATTTACTAGCTTAAAGCTTTCTAAAACTGACATATTTGATTTTTGTCTGCGTGAACTATTCCCATATTAATGGACCCAAATGACAATATTTTAAAGACATTAAGTGAAATTACTGATTTTAATTTTGTATGTACATTACGAGTAAGCAGTTTCATTTTCCTAGTTTTTTTTCTCCTTGGGGACATTTAATTTAATCTTTAGATTTTTTTTCAAGCTTTCTTTTAGTCTTTACAGGTTTATTACACACACAATTTGATCTAAAACTTGTCTAAGACTGTACCTGACATTGCTGCTATGTGTATGTTGTAGTTTTGCTGTTTTGTCTTTAAAACTTTATATACCAGCAAAGTAGCCCAGTGGTTAGGGCGCTTGTTTCGTGCTGGTAGATTGGTGCTAGAATCCATGGTCGTGGGATGGAATCCTGGTCGTGTTAAAACCTAAGACTTTAAAATTAGGCAATCTGCTTGCTTCCTGCTAAGCGCCCAGCATTACTGGGTAGGAGGACTGGTTGGCTCGGTGTCAGGATAATGTGACCTAGTGAGGTATCATGTCATTGTGTCTGCAGCGTGATACTTCAGTGAGACAGAGACAGCACTATAAAGTAGCCATAAGTGCACACTGTCGCAAGTAGACACAGTCTCAATATGACCATTACACGCGTTAAAGGGACGCTAACCCCCCCCCCACCAAAAAAATAAAGACCCCAAACATTTAAAACTTTATAAGCTGAACATTTATTGAAGAAGAATAGCTGCATAACAGCAAATATATTTAATGTTTCAAGTACTTTAAGTGTTGTTGTTAAATGGTATTTTTCTTTCAGCTAAACTATGCTGTCAAGCCAAAAAGTTGATTCAGCTAGATAACATACTTGAATACTATCATACTTTGAAAGCTGTCTTACCTCAGGTCAAGGCCACAGAGATGCTTAAAATGAAGACTGTTTATAACATAAAAATGACAATTTACACAAAAAAACTTTTGAAAGTTAGTTTTAGATAATCCCATCTTCACTGCCATTATATATATAAAGATATTTTTTATCGTGTGATAATCTTTTGATATTTTCAGCATTAAATTTTGTATCAATTAATCCATTTTAATCAGATCTAATTTCCACTGTTATACAAGATCTTGTAGCTATCAGTCTTGATGGCATGGTGGTAATATAAACACAATATTATGTTAGTGTTTGTGATATATCCCTACATAAAGCACCTGATGTAGAAAGCAGATGTTCCCACAGAACAATCATTCCAGCATTGTGTTTCCTTAATGAACGCCTTTATATGATGTACCTGTCTTCAGTAGACAAGAAATTCCTAACATATGCGTTGATTATGCCAAATGTTGTCATGTTTTTTCTTTGATATTGTAAGTAAGATAAATACATGAACTAATGTACAAGGCTTCCAATCTTGGCAAACAAAAAGGCTTAAGATGATCAAAACCTGTTCCTTGAAATTGCACCCTGTTATCTGTTAGCTTCAACTTCTTTATTATGTAGATACTGGTCTATAACAATGGGTTAGTAGCCTTTATTTCTTCATATTAAGATATATCATTTTCAAACTTCAAGTGATTTTTTATAACATTTTATTTGTTCTGTTTTCTTTAGTCATAATTTGTTATCATCAGTGGTGACCCATAATTTAAATGGCCCTGGCCATTTGTTGATTAGGCATCTCTTTCTTTCCAGTTCATGCTACAGTTTGTGTTCTCTTGGTATGCTTTTCAAAGAAATTTATTTAAATGTATATACATTGTAGTACTAGATCAATTCTTGTGTTAAAAAGAAATTAGGTGTATTGATTGATGTTTATATATGTGTAAGTGACCTTTTTAGGTTAATAATTTGATGGCAATCTATTCTTCATCACTATGAGGCCACCAGGGAATATACTAGTATATATATATATATATAGTTCATGTTTAGTTGAACTTTGTAGTGTTGTGTTATTATGCATCAACACAAAAGAAAAGTGTAAGTATTATTCCTGATTGAGAACAACCCTGAAATACAAGAACATGTGTTAAAGTAATGACCTGCTATCCTCACTTGATTACTTTCACAGTGCGACCTGTGTTACCTTTCACGGCAACATGTCACAACCCTGCAGGAACCTAGTTAGGCACCATTGTAACCCTTGATTGATGGCCCAGTATCCTGTCGAAGCTTTATCAACATAGTTTGGTTATAGAACACAGCAATTTCTTGCATGAGCAACTCCACAATTTCCAATACATCTTTGCTAATTGTTATGAGGAAAGCACATGTTGCAGAGGCTTCCAATGCTGAATGGTATGATGGCTATGGCCACAATGTTTGAAATGGACAGATTTACGGTCATTCAGCATTCCTAATGTTTGTTGGTATATTGGGTACATCCAAGAAGTGGCGTTATTAAATAAGCGTGGTGAAAATGTTTTGGCTCATTGTCACAAAAAACATTTGTAGATTAAACATAGAGATGTTCACAGCAGTGGAAAGCAAAACTGAAGATTGCATCCAAGTAGCGGTGTTATTGAATAAGCGGGATGAATTTTTTTTGGCTCATTGTCTCAAACAAAGCTTCTGGATGATGGAGAATTACACAGTGAAAAGTAAAACAAAAGATTCCCACCTCCCACCCCATTTTTTATTAAGATAGATAATATTTTTCATATAATGGTATTTGCAAATTATAACAAAATGTTATTTTTTCATTTTCAAATGTTCTGAATAATTGAAATGATATATTGGGAGATATTGTTTGCAGGGTCTTCAATTGAATTCAAGATTTAATACATATATAAATTGATTTTTATGAGTCTGATATCATCAGTTTGGTGCAATTAATCTGGTTAAGATTTTACAGTGTGCATTAATGTCACTTTTAAGATATTGCTGATCTGAAATGTTTTTTTGTTGTTTTGAAATATTGGATTTGGGTCATGTAGTAAAACTTGGGTTGATCAAAATGTTGTCATTATAATACAGCTCCTGTCATTTTTAACAACTTTCTTTAGAAGTATTCCTTAAATAAAATATCGTAAATTGAATGTACATGTATATTTGAAAGAGCCATATTGTATGTTAGTGATTCTATAACAATTGTCACAAAATTTTTACGGCACTTTTCATCTGCTTGTTTTATTACAAAGTTATAAGTTCTTTCAAGTGTATAATGAGGACAAAGTTTTTTGTTAATTATCCTTTTTAACTAAAACTTGACGTGGTTTCAAAGAAATGAACAATATTGGACAAATAATCGTTTTATTCTTAATTAATTGGTCTTTTTCCTTACTCTAAAATTTTGAGTCGGCGATTGTAATAAATGCTGACCTTAGTCCTGTTTTTAGTCCATCTGGACCAAAGGTCCAAGGTGGACTTTTCCCATACAAATCCTGTCCGTCGTCCGTCGTCCGTCCGTCGTCCGTCCGGCGTCGTTAACTTTTAACATTTTCGACTTCTTCTCCTGAACCACTGGACCATATGT
>JAUMGZ010008680.1:0-10266 GCA_032359645.1 Pododesmus macrochisma | reverse complement strand
GTTTGTCCAGTATGGTGCGTCTATAATTGTGTTTGTCCAGTATGGTGTGTCTATACTTGTGTTTGTCCAGTATGGTGCGTCTATAATTGTGTTTGTCCAGTATGGTGTGTCTATACTTGTGTTTGTCCAGTATGGTGTGTCTATAGTTGTGTTTGTTCAGTACGGTGTGTTTATAGTTGTGTTTGTCCAGTATGATGTGTCTATAGTTGTGTTTGTCCAGTATAGTGTGCTATAGTTGTGTTTGTCCAGTATGGTGTGTCTGTAATTGTGTTTGTCCAGTATGGTGTGTTTATACTTGTGTTTGTCCAGTATAGTGTGCTATAGTTGTGTTTGTCCAGTATGGTGTGTCTATAGTTGTGTTTTTCCAGTATGGTGTGTCTATAGTTGTGTTTGTCCAGTATGGTGTGTCTATAGTTGTGTTTGTCCAGTATTGTGTGTCTATAATTGTGTTTGTCCAGTATGGTGTGTCTATAGTTGTGTTTTTCCAGTACGGTGTGTCTATACTTGTGTTTTTCCATTATGGTGTGTCTATAGTTGTGTTCGTTCAGTATGGTGTGTCTATAGTTGTGTTTGTCCAGTATGGTGAGTCTGTAATTGTGTTTGTTCAGTATGGTGTGTCTATAGTTGTGTTTGTCCAGTATGGTGTGTATAATTGTGTTTGTCCAGTATGGTATGTCTATAGTTTTGTTTGTCCAGTATGGTGTCTATAATTGTTTGTCCAGTATGGTGTGTCTATAATTGTGTTTGTCCAGTATGACAGTATGGTATATAAGTCTAAATCAACAAATATGAAATGTCGTTGGCCTCTTCGTGAATAACGGTTTTAAACTCAGGGACTCCAAAAAAACCAAAGACACCTTGACATGTGTTTTTGGTTCTTAATCACACAGTTACATGCCAGGTTTCCACGAAAAAGCGACATGCACGTAGCATACAATTAATATATAGTAAACACTATCAGCATAATACATATATTAACTGTCGCTATGACTTTTCCGTATTCGTTTAAACTTTATGTATATGACACTGTGCATATGTCGTTAGTAAGGTAATTATATGTTCTTGCATATATGATGCATAGCTGTGGTTAGTGTTAACTATTGTTCTTTTCAGAAGTGATTCAAGTCTTTCTATCACGGAAATGAAATAACATTTTATAAAGCGCTTCTTCTGCGAAATGCTAGTTTGACTCAATGTTTTACAAATGTTCTGAATTCAAAGTAAAATTCAATTGTCATTGTATCATCATCAATAGATCCTAGAATGATCGTCTTGGAGGTTGTATTATAAGCCTGGTACATTTTTATCAATATATGCTTAAAATGGTAACGAGTTCCGTTTTATTCGCCTGCATATACTAAAGGAATGTAGCACTTTCTTTTCCAGATGTCGAGATACAAATGATGTGTATGCATGCAATACGTAACATCATATAATACCACACAGTTACAGTTAATGGTTGAATTGGAATCTTTTCAGAGCGCCACGAATTGTATTTATTATAATTTTGAGTATTAACGTTCAAGATTTCTTGTCTCGTGCGGGATGTTGGGAGGATGGGACGTCATTAACCTGCTTAACCATACCATTCGGTTTTGCACTTGTTGACCGTCCTAAGTCGGTCCGCACCAATAACTAGTCTTGAGATTTGTTATGACGTTACGTTTGAATTTTTTTTCATGTTCTGATGCTGAATTGTTTATTGTATCTGTGTTTGGTTTGTTAATTTAGTTGTTCTGTTGGTTCTCTTTTTGTCATGTTAAATTAGTTGGTCGTTTTTGTGTGTTAATAGAAACAGTTGGTATTATATATCACAGCTAGGCTAAAAAAGTGTTTTGTATAACGATGTTTATTGTTTAAGACAATGTGAGGCCACGACAAAATCACGATACCCCCTCTGAAATGAGCCACTGTTGAACTATCAAAGTTTCTAATCATGATTTCGCTGTTAATATATTGAACCATTAGTCTGAATCAAAGATTATATCTGGATAGGCATCAAATTCTCTTTTGTGCATAATTTACATCATGTTTTTGTTTTTTTTCTTGTTAAAATTGTTTTGTCATTCAGTAGTTCTGTTATAATTTATGTTTAACTATCTATGTATATTGTGTGTATTTTGTTTATACTGATAAGCTTGTAGCTTAAGGTAATAAATAATTGAATCAACTCAAATCATGAAATCTGCTTTCTTCATTTAACAACATGCGAGTGTTTGATGCTGAAGACAGTAGATAATAACGATCTAAGAAAACAGATCTTGTCAAGGGCTCGTAATGTGTGGTAATTAGCACGGTGTTCTAACGTGTAAACTTCCTAACACTAGATGTGTGTGTGTGATAATGTACAAATATTGCTTTTTACATATGATTATGAACGCCTTCTTTCGAAAAGTTACTTTTGATCACCCGTGCTTAACTAGTGTCGTGTGCCGACGGTACGGTATCTGTAAGCATCCCTTATATGTACGTAACCTTGCATCGCACCTGTCTGTAATAATTACTTATATCTAATTAGGGCCGTCTGGAGCTGCAGGTGTCACATCGGTACCGTCACATCACCTTCTTCGGCTGCAGATGTCCATGTAAACCCGCTTGTATTTAGATAAAATCTGTGTATTTAACGACACCGAGTGTCGGATTATTACTTTTTTTACAAGATGTTCAAAACTGATTGTGTTGTTACGTTTACATATTAATTCTTTTTTATATATTTATGCATAAGAACGTCAAAGGACAGCAGACGCAACTGTTTCATCAGCGTCATATTTTAGCCAAGGACGACTAATCAAACGTAAAACATGGTGGTTTTATCTGGCTTGTAAATCTTCTTTGTATATGTTTAAGAGTTCATTTTCTGGCTTGTAAATCTTCTTTGTATATGTTTAAGAGTTCATTTATTATGTTTGAAGCGTAACATTGAACTTGTAAAGTACATTACTTCCATATAAATCATTTATAAGGCAGAATCAACTTGTATATAATTCTTCTTTACTTATATTGAGTGGATATAAGTCCATAATAATACCCATAATTCAACATTAAAATGTCAAGAAAATAATTTTATTTCCCGCTGAATCCTTCCAGCTCTGCGAGCGCTGTAACATTTTCGATCAATAATAGGACGAAAATTGTTCAATTGTGCAAAACAAAGTAGCATCGACAATAGAGTAAGGGAAAAACAAAACATACTGAAAACAAGCAGATTAAAATCATATTACCATATACATCCACGTAAAATCCTAACAATATATAGTTAATAGAAGTGAACGCTGACGTTGTCCATATTTATAATTTATATCATGTACTTTGTTTTGTTAACTTAACGATCTTGTAAACTTTGATGATGTTTTTGTGTTGTTGCCTTGTGAGTGTAATATTGTGTTCGTTATTATGTATAGTTATTTTAAGAACATGTTTTTATATGTATGCAGTTAACAACACATGCCTTGTTTTGTTTATACACGACCGCAGGTATTAATATTGTTATGACTAATTGTACGTGCATATGAGCGTGAATGGATGTTCATAGACTTTGGAATAATTTGCCTGTAAATTTTTGATTTAAACAAACATTAACACAGAATATCATGGCATGGTGCATGTTTACCCTGTGAGAATCCAACTCCATGTCTTTAATAATAGTCGAATGATGCACATTAATACGGGCTTTAATACAACATGCAAAGTATTTTTATACACTTATTTGAAAGAAAATGACATAATGCGGTGTTTACATTATGATAACAGCGAATTAATAATCAGGTTATCTTTTCGTTTCTTGCTAAGCGCGTACAGCATTTTTTTTGTAGAAGAAGGACTGGTTGGCTCGGAGTCAGAATAATGTGACCGAATAAATATCATGTCAATGAGTCTGCTCCGTGATACTTCTGTGAGGCTACACTATAAAGTCGCCATCAACGCGCACTATCACAGGCAGACACCGTCCCGATGTGACCTTCATAATTGAATTTTTTTGTGTCCTCATGTTATACTTTTCCATGTACCTGAGCGTTATTAAAAAATCCTGAAAAAAATACTTGCAGGATGAAGATAGCATATACCCTACTACCTAATACTGGTCTAATGATGCTGGCATGTAAGCGTATTGAATGTGTCTGTTGTATTTGTGTACGTGACGGAAATGGACCGCAGATCCCGTCTCATGAAACTTTTTTTTTATTACATGTATCTTTATGATTTTGCTAAAGTGTGGGTAGTGTTACACCATCCCTCTATTCTCACTATTTCGTTGGATGCGGAAATTCATTGAGATTAAATAATTAAATATTACATATTAAATGGGATAAAACGTCGTTTTAATGTGTTTGAATCGTACGTGTTCTGTGTTGCATTGCATTGTGAATTTCAATTCAAAGCAATCTTCAAATTCGGAACTACGCTTTTATATTTATCTAAATTTCATTGTGTTGCAATACTTACACGGCTGTATTCGTGATAATGAATTATATTTCACAGTGACTGCTTGACTTATTCAATGGTGCAACTGCTTTGCAATCTTGTCGCGAGGCACACTTTGACAATCTGACGGTATGTAAGTAGGTTTTTTTACCCGTTTTATAGATATATCTCTAATCTATAACTGACAGGACGATAGTGTATCAAACCACCTGTAACACGGAGTTTATGGGGTATAAAACAGCAGCCCCATCACACCATGGTGCAAGCTCGCAAACTCTCCGCCCAGGCGTGAAATGTGCCATTGTGAAAAACGTTAGCGGGGTATGAAATAGAAATCCAAGTTAAACTGGAGTGATTATCCCTTCTGATGGAGATTTGATGACTAGATTAGAGCGCGATGAAGCTTAGACGACAAGAAAGTGTTAGAATAACCTGTGTCACATCAAACGAACACAGTTTATATTAATGCATTTACTTTTTAATAGTTATCATGATTTTTATGTGTTGGTAAAGCCGCTCACCTTTGTATAACGCGTTAATATATACACTTGAGAATCACAAAAATGTACCGGGAATGACAGATACTCTAAATAACTCACATCGTTCTAAATGTACCCCAATATATTTTCCGAATGTCTGTGATAGATAAATATTTTCTAAATCGATAGAGTGAAATGCCATCAATTATAGCTGCGCCAATGATCTTTGAAAATTGTATGTATATGACATAGTGGGATGTTGAGTTCGATTGCACTTGTTTCTAATTCCATTTGAAATGTCATTTCTCACATTTTATATTAGGTTCCTCATTCAGATAATCGTATCGACAGTATTTGCAACATTTGTCAAATATTCTTATTAAATGAGATATCAAAGTGATACATATATTATGTTTTTGAATCATATTTTGTCCATTAGTCTTTCAGGGGTTAAGAAACTTTAACTCTGTTTATTAATTGTTACAACATATAGCTGTTTAAACTGTGGAGTTCTTACCTTTGAGATCAGCGGTCATGCTGTTTGTCGTCTGCAACATTTCTTTGAGAACTGCGTATTGTGTTTACAATCATAAAACAATTTGTTATAAATTCTATCAAGGTCAACACTCAACAGATTACCTTGAAGTGTTTTTGGTTCTCTATATTTTTATCAGATGTTTCTAGATAAATTGGTCAGTGCCACGATTCTATGTACATGGTAGAACATTACTGTCATCGCTATGGTAATTGAAAGAAGATGATCAAACATATGAGAGTAGTGACATCGTCTTTGGAGGTTGCATTTATAAGCTGTAAACTGTGATAATAGTCCATACATGATAAACAATTTGGGTCTTTGTTCCACAAACAGCATTTAAAACAGACGTCAAATAAATCTCAAAACGTTCAGGGTCGAATGTATTATATATTGGGACGAAATTGATTCATGATGCAAAGTGAAACATCAGCTATATAGCAAAATACCTTATTGGTGTGTGCATTTTCCACATATTAATTCTAAAATGAAATCTCTTTGTCAAGGTTTATTTGAGAAAAATATGTGTCTTAAACAGAATATTTCTAATTAAAAAGAAAGATAAAAAAGAGCAAAAACAAATCAACAAATACTTAAACCAATATTACACGAATAATACCACAGCGACACCTGGTGTCTAATTGCGGCAACCCGTGTCCGATTCTATAACTGATTAATTCTAACATCTGTAAGAATAAGGGCAGGGAATATAATTTGAATCAACAAGTACATACATATGAACACAGCTAGTCACCAATGAGCATAGGTCAGTTCTTCTCTCTATGTATATCTATCACGAATGCAGGATGGTGCAGATAACTGACACGGTCATCGTGACGGCGAATGTTCCCGTGTTACTTTAGCTGTGCTTAATGTAGCTGATCTTTAACGCCCTTGTAGTGGTAGATACAAGCGAACCAAGAACCATTTCTCTTTGTTATGGTATTACAATAATGACAGTTATTTGAGAAGTCATGTTTATATTAAATATTGAGTTCGCCTAAGGTCAGCAAGTCTGTCTGGGAAACTAGCAATGATAATTGTACCAAGCGTCATACACGGCTTGCCTAAGTAACGGCGTCTTTGCCGACTGACCGCTACATTGGCCTGCTTAACTTCTTGACCCTTTTTTGAAAAGTCAACGTCCAGATAATTTCCTGGGTCAGTAGATGGCCACTAGATGTAAGCATATTTCATATTTTACCCACGATTTATAATATGTGTACAATTGGTCATTTACCTTGAGCCGACACTGCAGGTTTTTTTTTATTGCAGGAACTGTCACAAGGGTAATTGAAGCCGTACTAGGACTCCAAAAACTCCATTAATTAGAGTCAACTCGAAACATGTGTACGTGACTTTCCCAGAATAATGCGTTTTAATTTTGTCTTGCCAAGCATATTTACAAGTCCAACAAGCAGATACTTGCTTAACAATTGATCTTGTGAGGGAAACATAAAAATGCATATAATCTTGTTTTACTTTCTTTGGCTTTTGCGCTTTTTATGTACACTTGTCTTCTAAATTGTAGCTATTGAAGCCAGTCGTATTTTTGATAGTCTATAATAGAGTTTGCAAAGGGAGATATATATGTATGTATAGAAATTTGAACTCTTCCGTCGCGTATAAGCCTTACGTTCGTTTGAAGACAATATAACATAAGAGAGTAGATAACGTTACATGTACCAGCCACAAGCAGGCTACACATATAGATCAATTTTCTTAACCTTCCGCCAAATTTGAAGAAAATCTAGTGAGAAATGGTGATACTGGCCTATTACCTTAAGTTATTGGTTTGCATGAGAAAGAGATTGGAACCTGTTGTGAAAGGCAACAATTTTCCGAAAGGCAAAACAAGCGTTTATATGCTAGACTTTATATACATGTAGTTGGGAAGGTGAAACTTCTGTTGAGACTGAAAGCAAGTTGAATTTTGACTGCGCGAACATTTCAACTTTATTTTACCATTTTGGTAGTATATTGGATTGAATTCTGCAACATCCGTCCTTCCTTTATCCGGATAATCCCAGCCAACAGTTATTTGCATCAGGGGAGAGCTGTTGCGAAAGGAAAACAAGACTAGGGTTGCGACAGAGAAGAGCTGTTGTGAACGGCAAGAGGAAACAGCTGTTGTGAACGACAATAATTGGGTTGCGGTAAGAAACAGCTGTTGTAAAATATTGTGAACGGCAAGAGTTGTATTGCGATAGAGAATAGATGTTGTTAACGACAAGAGTTTGTTCACGATAGAGAAGAGCTGTTGTGAACGACAAGAGTTTGCTTATGATAGAGAAGAGCTGTTGTGAACGACAAGAGTTTGTTAACGATAGAGAAGAGCTGGTGTGAACGACAAGAGTTTGTATGATAGAGAAGAGCTGTTGTGAACGGCAAGAGTTTGTTTACGATAGAGAAGAGCTGTTGTGAACGACAAGAGTTTGTTTACGATAGAGAAGAGCTGTTGTGAACGACAAGAGTTTGTTTACGATAGAGAAGAGCTGCTGTGAACGACAAGAGTTTGTTTACGATAGAGAAGAGCTGCTGTGAACGACAAGAGTTTGTTTACGATAGAGAAGAGTTGCTGTGAAGGACAAGAGTTTGTTTACGATAGAGAAGAGCTGTTGTGAACGACAAGAGCTTGTATGATAGAGAAGGGCTGTTGTGAACGACAAGAGTTTGTTAACGATAGAGAAGAGCTGTTGTGAACGACAAGAGTTTGTATGATAGAGGAGAGCTGTTGTGAACGACAAGAGTTTGTTTACGATAGAGAAGAGCTGTTGTGAACGACAAGAGTTTGTTTACGAAAGAGAAGAGCTGTTGTGAAAGGCAAGAGTATGTTTACGATAGAGAAGAGCTGTTGTGAACGACAAGAGTTTGTTAACGATAGAGAAGAGCTGCTGTGAACGACAAGAGTTTGTTTACGATAGAGAAGAGCTGTTGTGAACGACAAGAGTTTGTTTACGATATAATAGAGAAGAGCTGTTTTGAAAATTCAGAGTTGGGATGCCGAAGGAAAGAGTTTTATTTTAAGAGTTAAGAAAATGGGCTTGAAGAGCAAGTGAAAGGTCAAAAATAGTATTGGCTCTAAGTATATGGCATTGGGTCTGTATAATTGAGATATAAATAGTAAGTGTGACACATCTGTCGTAAGTTTATAATGTAGAAGGCAACTGAATGGTGATTGGACAGTTTTAATGTACGAGTATCACTGAACTATCGACTGATCATGTATATGTGTATGATAACGTATTGCAGCTATATTGTTGACAACTTATACATTTATATTTAACAACTTTATATCTAAAGATATGACTGAGTCAACTTTAGTTCAATAAAAAGTTGATACTGATTCAGAAGATAACAAGATTTTATCGGTGAAACTGTTTTTAAAACATAAAATTATAGTTTTGTGACTTTAGTTTGGACACATTGCACCAGAATAACCTAGTGATATTTCTATAATTTAATGGACCAGCATTTAAGTACTTCACTCCTATAGAAGCCATCGACCCGCGGTATGCAGCTGGTAATGATAGATTATATTGACATGAGTCGAACTCCAATTGGTACCTGTTATGTTTACATCTGGCACTACCTGTTCTACCGTGTCATTAACCTCGTGTACGTAACGTCGTCGCATGACCACATGAAAAGTCAAACCTTTATAACTGTTGTTTACATAGCATATACTTTAGGAAAACATTCGAAACGACATGGTCGATAAACTACATTACACTTTTAAATAACTGGCAAAATATTGCTCACATATCGCCAACTAAAAAATGCTGTGGTTTGTAAGCACCATAAAAAGAAATCTAGCAAAATCATTACAAGATCAATATAGTACGCAGTACGAACATCGCAGATGACAAATGTATCACGTGATTCTGTATTTGTCATCTGTTCCGAAATATCTGTGTCACAATGCATTGTAGTTTATGAATTAAAAAGTTGTAATAATTGTGACAAATGTTCACTTAAGAGAGTTTCATTGCAGCTTAAGAATCACTCAGTGAAAATATTTCTCGTACTAATGTTTTTGTGGTCGATTAACCCTCCTGTAACAGCAACCAGCCGAACAGTTAACTGTCGTCTGCATCCTCGTAGTTTAAATAACACCAGGTGTAAAACTTTGATTTTCAATTGATGAATTCTCCATAATGAAGCTTGATTCTAAATGTATAATATCTGTTTTTCTGCATGTAATAAGTTCATTTATATTTTTACCAATAAAACTCACATGCCAATATTAAATTGCCTTACTTTAACTATACGTATGCTTAAACAATAATATACACATCGTATTCGTTGTCAAAACATCACCTGAAATTCCCAACTTATAATGCAGTATAAAAAACCTACGAAGATTGACAAAGGACAGTTTTTTTATTTTTTTATTTTTTTTTACTTTTATCGTGATCGGCAATTTCAGTGATGATTATAAACAAAATTATTTAAACATGAATGCTTGTCATTTTACGTGATTAGAACGATGATTGATTGATAATAATTATTTACAACTAAATGTCCGATATAGAGATATTCTGACACCGGGTTACTCCGCCAGAACAGCCATCGGGAATGTTGTAAACATCATTGTAAAACTAGAAGCCAGGGGAATGTTGTTAACATCAGTGTCAAACTAGAGGTCAGGGGCAATGTTGTAACCATCATTGTCAAACTAGAGGTCAGGGGCAATGTTGTAAACATCACTGTCAAACTAGAAGCCAGGGGCAATGTTGTAACCATCATTGTCAAACTGGAGGTCAGGGGGAATGTTGTAAACATCAGTGTCAAACTAGAGGTCAGGGGGAATGTTGTAACCATCAGTGT
>JAUMGZ010008679.1:0-20401 GCA_032359645.1 Pododesmus macrochisma | reverse complement strand
AAGAAGTCGAAAATATGAAAAGTTAACGACGGACGGACGGGATTTGTATGAGAAAAGTCCACCTTGGACCTTCGGTCTAGATGGACTAAAAATGTGTCTATAGAATGATGAAACACCATTTTTATTTACATTTGGCTCTTATTCTCAGGACAGGCCATGTCACAATTTTATGCACGATTCCTCACATCAACTACAAGCAATACATTGTAGCTCAAATAGAAAGTAAAACATCTGTTTGAACATACCAGATTTGATTGAATTCACCATTTTCAGGACAGTTAGAAACCAAAGTGTGACAGATGGACAGACACACCCAAATTAATATTAATTGTCGCCCTTTTCTTTTAATACAAATTGACAAAAACTGCAACTACAGAATTAAAGTTTTTTATTAATGTATGATTTGTAACCGCTTCAAATAAACAAAGACAATTATCATGGTGATTATTGTTATGGCTAATATTCTGGTGAATTTTGTCACTTGATGTGACATATTTCTTAAAGAACTAAGGAACATGTTTGCCAGAGTATTACATAACATCCTGATTTATCTATCAAACTGATGTCATTTGTATTTAGTTGTTATTTTTATTATTGGAAATAGTATGTAAGAATAATGTCTTCAATATTGGATTTAAAATGATAGTAATAACAAACCATGCAGATTATATTCCCTCTAAACCAGGTTTTAAGTGGATCCAGTTTGGAGTGGTTCCACTGTACAAGTAACAACAAAATAGTCATTTTTCAACATGACACTCAAACTTCCTGTTACAGACCTTTTATTATGGAGACAGTATATACAAGACTATATGACAAATTTCAGAAGATGATCGAGGCTTTACTGTATAGAACAGAATCTCTAATCACAGGAAGTTCTGATGTAACAGTAATATAGGTTCCAATAATACACTCTACTTTAATACCATTCTGTAAATTATGAAGCCGCTCAATTATCAGTTAATCCCTCAGTTTACAGCTACAAAGCTCTCACCATGCTGCTGTTTCAACAGAAAATCCCCAACACATTATATGCGGAAATTGGCAGAGTGCTACTTAAGAGCTGACAACCTAGTGTAACTGAGAGGATATAAGCATAATCTTTCCCATATATGCTTTATTCTGCACAGGCATACATGTACTTAAAATCAGTACATACACATTGATTTAGACCATCAGTTGTCACTAATACATTGATCCAAAATTCTTCTTTATAGTCTTTCAAGTTCAAAGGATACATGTGGACCCAATTTAAGATATTTCTTTAAATTAACATTACATTCAATACATAAATTCAATGCTGGGATGCACAGACCTTCATTTTTTGAATGGGTCTTTTGCTGACCAAACTTAATTGTGTTGCGAGTGCGTGTGAAACAAGTGCCCCTATCTAATGGACTACATGAGCTTGGCACAAAAATCAATGTGCAAAATCAATCAAACTAAAGTAACCTTTTCTTTATGTATCTAATTTTTCTTTTAAATGTACCTTAAGTACAAAGATCAATAAATTTCTACAAGAACCAACATATAGCCAAGAGCTCCTTTCAAACTACTGCTGAACTGGCAAAATTTAAGAGGGGTATGCATGCAGTGTGCACATAACAAAATGATGAGTACCGATAGCAAAACTGGGCATGCAAATCCGCTATTAATGCACTTGCAGCAAAAACTTTTAAAACATCCATGGTTTACTATGTAACTAAAACTGAAATTAGAGGAATTGAAGCCACAAGTGTTAAAGAGATTTAATCCTTCTGATTTAATTAAGAGATACAAATTTTCAAAGATTATAACACCATACTTTAGTGAAGCTATCTTAACCAAAATCAAGACTAGTAAAATGTTAAAGACTTTGTAGTGATCATTACAGATCCTCAGGTGATTTATTGTACTGACACACTGACCTCATTTTACCATCCTTCATTATGATGACACCACACTGCAGATCAATACTTTAATTGTATGATATTACAGCATTAGTAACTCTGCCACAGACAGGGTTTCTAACTAATTATGAGTTTTCACATATAAATGCAATATAAATTATTGACAAGGGAATTTCAAAAACTGCACTACGTTGACAGTGGATGTTTGTAATAGGTCTTTTTAGGTTGTCACTGTTGCATTGTAACACTTAAGGTGGCTGATGGTAAAACCACAACTCAAATTTAACATTAATCCACTACATATAGACTAAAATTCACCATGAACACATTTTGCATCATCTACACTGCAGCTGGTGTGTACATGTACTTTGTAAGTGGTTTTCTTTATAGTGCCAATCCACAAAAACACCATTTCATACATATGTTACCCAAGTTTAAAAAATATAGCTCAAAATGTTTGTAAGAATAAACAAAACAGTGTTGAAAACATATATACCGTATATAATCAGTTGATTATTGTTTTACATTGCCATACATCCAATATGGCAGCCATAGCCTCTGAATGGCTGAGAATTTTGCTGGCAATATCTCGAAAATTCTTTATAGAAGAGTCATGTAGTATATCACATTTAACACAAGTTAAATATATATAAGGAAAGCTAATATTTGTCTGAAAACTAGTACAGCTAGGTTAATACTTTTTTTATAGGCCAACATGAATAAAGTGACAAACATGCAATTACAAGTTAACACGCACTTCCAAATACAACTGTATATGGTTAATTTCTACAGGTAATAGAGATGTGTCAGTCTATGTAATGATGTCCTTGTTTCTATGTAACAGATTCATTTAATTTCTATCACTAGATTGTAGATATGTCCTTAATTTCACATAAAATCTTCATACTGATTGCATCACATATACCACTATGCATCTTTGATTACTTCAATCAGTTATATGTAGGCTATGACCTGATTTTCAAATGAATTCTGCAATTGACATCCTAACATTGACATCCTAACCCAATTGTTGAATACTGCCAGACTTGTAAATTGTTGTAAATTGTTGTAGACAACTTAAATGGTCAGTCAGCTAACAGGTTTACTAGGTTATATAGCCAAGGACAGATAATTCACTAATAGAATATCTACAGTCACCAACATGTCTACCAACGGCAGATATTCACTTACAGAATAATTACAGTGACTAAGGGCCACTTACAGAATATCTACAGTCACTAAAATGTCTACCAAGGGCAGATAACTCACTTACAGAATATCTAGAATCCCTAACACACCTACCAAGAGCAGATAAATCTTGTATAGAATATCTAGAGTCCCTTACACATCTACCAAGGGCAGATAAATATTGTATAGAATATCTAGAGTCCCTTACACATCTACCAAGGGCAGATAAATCTTGTATAGAATATCTAGAGTCCCTTACACATCTACCAAGGGCAGATAAATCTCTTACAGATTGTCTAGAATCACTAACATGGCTAAACCAATTTTGCTTTACTACAAATGACTCCCAATCAAAGAACCTAGCACTTCTATGGGTCCACTGAGTGAGGCACTAAATGATACAATTTTGGCCATTTGCTCTACAAAAGTTCCTTCATAGCTATGAGGTCGCCATGGAATCGCAAAAAATTATGGAATGTGAATTCATGTGTAAATTCTTTTACATATAAATTGGCTACTATATAGTTAATTCGTGTTTTTCCTAGTATATGTCGCAATTCTATCCAGTAATGTTACAATCATTTCATGTTTTGCTTCTCTGCAGACTGTCAAATGCTTCTAGTTTCAAACATTGAACTATTGATTTGCTTAATGTTGTCATGGAATAGTGCTAGAGTGACAAGGCGTGGGCAGAGACTACATAAACTAGCATCAGGTTAGTTACCTCTCTCCTTCTCAGACATTATTATATACTGACTGATACAAATTTATCTTCCATATTAAAAACAAGACATTACTTGAAAATTGTTCACAGTTCAAAACAATTTAACACTTATAGTACATGTTATTCTGACACATTTGAGGACCGCAAAGAATCAAAATTACATGCAAGCCCTAGATTGCCTACTCAAAAATTTGCCAAGCATAGTCTTTACTTGTAGTACCAAGGCTTCTTATATTAGTGAAATGATGACAATAAATAATAAAGTTGAAAAATATGTTAGTAAATCTTTTGGAAAAATATATGCCAAATGAATCTGATCATACACATTTATTATAGGTAATCTAAATCTTAATGAAAATGTAATGTAGTCCTGTTGCTCAACATAGAGCAAAGTTGCCAACTCTCCCTATTTTTCGCACACATTTTTTACTTTTGACATCAGTATACTTCTTTGTCATTTAGGGCATTGTATATAGGTATTAAAGACATTTTAAGATTTTGCTACGCGTTTTCTCCCCCATTAAAATTTCAAAAAGTTGGCAAGTAGATAGAGCCAAATTTTGGTCCAGGTTATTAAGCTTGTCCAATACCAAATTTCATCGCAAAAAGGTTTAGAGTTTGAATGAATCAAAATTGCCAATGGACAACTTGAAAATGTATCTGCTATGGTCTAGCATGTCTGCTCCTCAACTTTCTCAACCTTGAATCAAAATAAAAGTACCTCCCTCCTATTTGGAGTAAAATCTAAATTATATGCATTTATAAACAATTGTTATATTAATATCCAAAAAACTATAGACCTGTTTTTTATTAGAACAAGAAAATGCCCTAAATAAACTGAAATGTTTGTTTTTTAAAAGTGGTGTAGTAATATCAATACAGCAAGCGGGGAAATACTTGCTCTCTGTGATGCAGTAGTGCCCCAGCTCACAATGAAATGTATACTGCTAATGTTACAATGGTATGATCAATAACTTAGCACATGACCTGTTATATAAATTGGTTAATAGATTGTTCATGGCCAATAATTGTCACCTACATAATGTAATAAGCACTGTTTAACACAATTTATACTACTGTCCCCAACATGACAGCTGCACATCACAGCAATAATTACATTTGGTTTCACCCACAATGACCATTAAATCTCACTTGGGATTGCTCAGCCTTGAACCATATGGTATTTTATTGCTTCTGTGACTGACCAGGAACTGACCACACTGCATTGATTCCAATAAACTGACAATGACCACCAACATACCTCAACACTTATGGCTTTCTAACAATAGTGTACTATAATTGTCATGTAATTTTACAGTTTTGAAACTGCAGATCTAGATGTGTGACCATGTTGCAAAACATGCATCAAGAATGAACACTATTTTGAGAGCTGGCCCAAAACTGTTACTTTTACAGACATGAAGTTTGTTCGTTTGTTTATTGGAGTTTAGCATGTATAGGTCATATTGAGATGGTGACTACTTGTAACAGTGCACACAGTGCAGACACATTGGCATGATACTTCACTTGGGTCACATTATCCTGATACCAAGCCAATCAGCCCTCCTCCTACCCAGTAATGCTGAGCCCGTAGCAGGGAGCGAGATGATTGCCTTATTTTAACGGCTTACGTTTTGACGCGACCAGGATTCGAACCAACACCTGGGATTCTAGCACTAGTCTACCAGCATGTAGCAAACGCCCTAACCAATTGACCACCGCGGCAGTACAGACTTAAAGACAGACATTCATATTCTCATTATTTGACCTAATGAAACATCTTCATGGATGAATTATAATAATAAAAGAATCATCATTTGTTAATTGCTCAATGTAACAAGGACTGATTTTTTCTCACTTGATGGAGTACTTACATAAGATACAATTTGCTTTAGCCACCTTGAACAAAGTTAATCAAGAATTCCAGGCAAGTATACTTTTCATGTAACAGTAAACACTATTACCTTCATTTGTAGGGTTAAAGAAATAGAACATCTTTTTGTGTTTCTGTAACAATATTTCAGAAATAATTCATTAACCGTGCCTCTCTGTATGAGATCTCTAGCTTCAAATTTATATACAAGCATGATAAGCTGTCCAAAACATTCTCTTAAATATGAAAATTCATTATGTACTATTATAATGATCATTCACTAACTTTAATTATTTTCTACAGTCTAAATTAATATAAGGCAACAAAAATTTAAAATGTTTTTCTAATGATTCCTTAACAGCTTCCTTGAGCTCTTCTGAAAAGCATCCTACTGATTGGATTCTCATAAAGCTAATGGCTTTGAACAATTTGTGAAACAGCAACAACTCATACAATATTTATCCATCATTTTAATATCTTTTCAATGCCAAAATTCACGGTAGATAAAGCTCCCTGCTAACACAGCCAGAAAGACTCTTTCAAGCTTGGCAAAGAAAAGCCACATAGTCTGCAATATTACCCAATGATAGAGCAGGTGATTTCCCAAGAGGAATCAAATCTTGGTTTATCTTTCCAACACAAAATAGATCAATGCATCTCACAATGATAAGATAGTAACCGCAACAAGGCAAACAAAACATAATGATTGTATTAACAAGACAGTTTAACAGTCAAGTCTGCCTGTTTTCTGTCTTGGTAATGTTTTAATACAACTCTGTTGGAGTGGAAACATTTATAACAATAACTACCTAAGAAATATGTGTCTACTGTTAGTCTGGCAGTGTTCTGCTATGAAATGTGTAATGTCACTGTGTCCATTAGCCACAACATGGCACTGTGTTACCAATATATGTGTAATGATAGCCTACTTTCAACATACAAGGTCACTTACCTATGGCTCTCTCTAAATTTGTAAAGCGTACTATTTGGCAGTCAGAAGGCTGCTGAAATTTACTAATCTGTTAATGTAGGAAACCAATTTTTAGCAGCATCGTAACTTATTAATACATATAATGACTAAAGAATTTTTTTCAAAATAGATAAAAATAATTTTTTTTTTTTTAAATAAGAATTTGACATGTCCTCCAACAAAATTGATGAGAGTTATCTTGCAAAAGAGTAATAGGCTTAACGTTTACATTGAACTTAAATTATTCATATTATGCTAATTACAAGTTTATGTATACCCTTTATAGATGTGAAGGATCCAATAGATGGTTTACAATGTCTATGAATTTTGTTATTTGTTTTTGCTATAATCTATTGTTTACTGTTTGAATCATGCATCGTTTATGTTGCACTTCATGTACCTCAAGATGAATGTCAGTCAACCAATTGCAACCAACTACTGGACAGATGGCAACAACTAGAACCATTAACCAGCAATTAGAACCAGGACATAAATAGTTTTTCCAAAGGTCAATGATTCTTAAGGTCAATAATTCTGTATGTAGAAGTCAGGACTTTAAATATCCCTAAGGACTAATACCAGTCCAGCTACGGTTCATTCAGGGACAAGCAATTGGGTAACTAACACAACCATTCATCTCTGGGGACATCTTCAGCCTATAATTTATATGACTTACAAGGTAGTATTTCTTTTAAGAAGACCATGTCTCTCTAACTTGACCCTCGAACCATTCAAAATTGGGCAAATTAAAAAAAAATAAGATTTATTTTGTGTTCTTGAAAGTGAAAGTTAAAGTTGAATAAAAACAAAGACATTGATAGATCAAAAATAGACATACAAAACAAATCAAAGACAAATGCAGGTAAATGCAGGTATGCACTCAAGCCACAACAGAATCAATTAATAAATAAGTACCAGAAGGAAGTTGCTTATGGCAGTTGTACATCCAAATTATGTAAAGTAATCTAAAATAAAACCAGTGGTTGAACTAAAGTTATGATTCTATATCCTCCCACTTCCTACAAGATATGTTGGTGAAAGTACAGATAGTGCAATTTGCAAGGTCATCTTTCAACTATACTTTGAATTGCCTCTAAATCAAACCTAAAATGGTCAAAAAATGATTAAACAATCAATCATGAACAATGGAGTAAAAGGCTAAACACAAGTTGAACTCTTGGCAATATATGGTATTAGAGGTATGTCCAATGATCAGCATACATGTACTTTGACAGCAGCTTGTAACCGTACAATTACACAGAAGCATGCAGTTTTTTCTCTGCTTTTATGTACATTGGTATGTCTCATGTCCTTTGCATTTCAGAATCAATATTTTTGCTGATGGTAATGACCATCACATGAACACATTTTTGACTTGAGTTGAGTATATAGCCCTAAGATAAGGGTTTATTTGTACATAATTGTTCACAGCTCCAGTAACTAAGCATCCCTGAGTGCAATACAAAATCTACTTTCTAACGACATGACTTACATGCTTTCCCTATTATGAACACTTTTTTTACAAAGTGTATTCAAGAAATGTCATAGTTTCAAGGTATTTTATTTTCTAGGAACATCTAACATCATATTCAGTGTATAGTATGTGTAAATACAACCAATAGCTCTTTGTTTTATATATTAATAGGAACTGTTCAATTACAAGATGTTTCACTATAGATGTAAGTTTTAAAAGATACTGTAGATCAGTTTTTGGATTTAATTTCGTCCCGTAGTTTTTGGAGATGTCGAAAATGTGAGCAAAAGCAACAGACAACTTTTGAAGACTGGTGAGCTGATAAGCTCTCTGAAAAAGTTTAATGAAATTTAAACATTATTTGCTCATAAAATGCTCTAGAATATAAAAGAAAAAACACACACATACAGACATATTCATTTTAATGTCCCCCATTGTCACTAAAAAGTGGTCAAAAAGTTAAGCGATCCCTTTGCATATCTTCAAGTGAGGCTGAAATACTAGCTGTCAGTGCACATTTTGTATATACGTGACTTGAATAAGCAGATTATACTGTTGGACAATACAAGGAACAGAAATAATAGGATGTACTATTTCAAGCCACATTGGATCAACTCCGTTTATTCTTCTAATTAGCTTTGAGCATAACATAGCAAATATTTTACCATGATAAAGGTATCAGACACTGTCAATAGAAAATAGATGCCTATTAATTGGTAGACTTCTATTTCTGTTATCAAATCCACTTTAAATTAATTGATTCATCAGTTGGACATTTTTCTGGGAAGTTGTGTACTGATGGATTCCAAAAATATAAGCTGTTATTACATTTAATACTTTATTCATCAAAACTCATTTGTGCACAGCTAATGCTAAATTTGCAAAATTCCAAGATATTGACACATTTTCCAGACAATCTTTTCAATAAGATAAATAACTTTCAACTTATGTAAGCCAATTAATTCTTTACTGTAAAAATGACTTCAGCAAAAATATTTAGTGAAATATTGCTTTGGACTCTGATATTTGGAACTTTTATTGGACCTAAAACAATAGAAGGGAACTTTGAATGGCAATTTTGTGAGTGCAAAATTGTGAATTTTGCAGGTTTAGCAACAAATTGGTAACATACAAATTCTATATCCTTCAATGTTTCATAAATTCCCATGTAGTACATGATTAAACATCCCATCACGGATATTGTACACTGTAGTCGACTACAAGGTAATAATTCTAATTTCTGCTCATAACAATATCCTGAAAATAAAATTTCAATTAAGTATCAATTCTATGCACTCTTGATTACATTTCAGTCACAGATCTTCATTTTGTGGTCGCGTTTAATGCACCTTATATAATACCAAAATCAATAAAACAGCAAAATCAATGGAACCTTAATGCTTTGATTAAATATGAGGATTTGAACTACATTCATCAGTAGAAACCAGTACTTGCATGCGGCTTCTGTGTATGCATGGTTCCTTCAGGTGCACACCTATAAAATGTTGCATGAAAACTCTCAATAAATCAGTCATGAATACTGTAGATACAGACAGGGTTATTCATTATAGTTGTTGCTAGGTAATGTTACAGAGAATATACTTCTGTTCTCCAGTGCAGTAACATCCCTCATCAATTCCCATGAAATATATTTCGAGCACAACAAATGTGTCATTATATTCAGTACAGTATGGTTGATGTGCAACAACAAATACATCTTATGCATCTGCAATCTGTCAATCACAAATGATCAACTTCAACACTTTTAGCAAGGTATGGTAGAGGATTGTGTGTCTTGATGTACAAGAGTGCTATGTTTTCCACTTTTACCAAGGTATGGTAGGGTATTGTGTGTCTTGATGACCAAGAGTGCTATGTTTTACACTTTTACCAAGGTATGGCAGGGGATTGTGTGTCTTGATGACCAAGAGAGCTATGTTTTGCACTTTTACCAAGGTATGGTAGAGGATTGTGTGTCTTGATGACCCAGAGTGCTATGTTTTACACTTTTACCAAGGTATGGCAGGGGATTGTGTGTCTTGATGACCAATCGTGCCATGTTTTACAAGTTTACCAAGGTGTGGTAGGGGATTGTGTGTCTTGATGACCCATGGCCAGAGTGCTATGTTTTACACTTTTACCAAGGTATGGTAGGGGATTGTGTGTCATGATGACCAAGAGTGCTATGTTTAACACTTTTACCAAGGTATGGTAGAGGATTGTGTGTCTTGATGACCAAGAGTGCTATGTTTAACACTTTTACCAAGGTATGGTAGGGGATTGTGTGTCTTGATGACCAAGAGTGCTATGTTTAACACTTTTACCAAGGTATGGCAGGGGATTGTGTGTCTTGATGACCAAGAGTGCTATGTTTAACACTTTTACCAAGGTATGGTAGGGTATTGTGTGTCATGATGACCAAGAGTGCTATGTTTAACACTTTTACCAAGGTATGGTAGAGGTTTTTGTGTCTTGATGACCAAGAGAGCTATGTTTAACACTTTTACAAGTATGGTAGGGTATTGTGTGTTTTGATGATCAGGAGTTCTATGTTTAACATTTTAACAAGGTATGGTAGAGAATTGTGTGTCTTGATGACTCAGAGCGGAGTGAATATTGTTGCAGTTATACTAAAAGTTAGAACAAAAACGTTTAAGAGAAAGGGGTAATACTATATAACTTCGGTGAAAAGAAAACACAGTGATGACATTTTAGTACTTTACACTTTATATCATGAGCAAGTTTAAAGATTTTTGGCTTGATGCCTCACTAGAAGCTTACTTCTGATGTAGTTTTTCCCTTGTGCCTTTATCCCATCATTTGAACAAACCCTGTGTCCAATTTAGTTGAATTTTGTTCAGTAACTTTAGATTTAAGTATTATTTAAGCTCTTTTTAAAGGTCTACTTGAGAACTAGACCATTGAATATCAACATCTTCAGTATGAAAGATTAATGCCTCACACTTTCTAGGTATGCATTTGTTCAAGGTCAAATAGTGGTGGTAGCACTTCAGTACTTCAGTTATCACACAAAATTGAACTTTTTTTGCTTGGTAACAGGATACCAAATTGGAACAATGCAATCCTGCCTATCATGGCTGAATTATGATTCTTCGTCAGTGCTTTAATTTCCTTACCACTATAAATGAATTCTTTGATGAAATATTCTACACAAGAATTAGGTAAATCTTCACAAGTAGCATCAGAGATGATCAGTGATCATAATGTTATCTGCCAAAATCAAATACTTCGGATCAGATCAATAATTGTTTATTTGTTGTTACCAGGCAACACAGCATGTCTATTGAATAAGACTTTCTTTTCAAGGGATGAAGCTATATTTGCTAAAGGCTTAGAAAAAGATTACTTCTTTTTAACATGCAGCATTCAACAGAGGCATACTATTATAGAAGACAAGTAAGCACATGTCTACATTATAAAACATTCCAAGATGTACAGCTGCTTACAGATCTTAAATCATGAACCATAAGAGGCCATATAGGCCTGGCTGTTTATCTTTGTCAGACTTGAAAATGCCAAATGGTTATACTCTATATTACAATTCACGTCAACTCTATCCATTTTCTACCACTAACAAGTGTGCCACAATGTCATTGCTAAAATTTAGTGGATGCATCAGTGATTGCTTTGCAATTCTGACTCATAGGAATCCTTAAGACCCATGGTATTAGATCTAAGACATCATTTCTATGTCCTAAGAATGTTTCATGTAAACTGGCAAAGCTCTGACACATATGAATAATGAACAGAATACATGTAAACACGTTACCTTGCAAAAGATAAAAATTGATGTAGAGTTAACGTTGGACCCTTTAAGGTCACGTATGGCCCTTTACAAATTTGTGAAAAATTTGAATCCAAATTAATCCAAATATTGGCATATCATTTGAAATCATGTTTCTGTGTATATCGATCATGATTCAAACTTAAACCATGTTGTAATTAATTAAGTCAACTGTCAACTCAATTGAAGCTGTCATCAAGTCCAAAAGTAAGTCAGGTGAACTTATTTAAGACAATAGATTCAGACACAAGGCTCTACTTCCTAACAGACAACATAACGCCCTAGTTTATATTGAGTAACAGGAAGTGTTAATTAGATCATACCACTAAATTTCTCATTATTTACCAGTGTTTAATTAACACCCAACAGTAAATCTACCAATTAACTGTCATTCAATGCACCATATACTGGTGACAGATTAATTAAGTGATGCAGACAAATTCTCCAGAGCTGTCAAGAACATCACCTAGAACTGCATAATCAGCTTGATTGGTAAAACTATAATCAGAATACGCTCGCACAGTAGTTGGACGAACTTTACCACTTCACTAAGTGTACAAATGTGATATTAAACACAAACTAATGATAGCTTCTGAACAGCAAGCATGATAAGCTCATATTTGTCGAGCATTTAATTGCTGTGATTTCTGATAACCCATCAAACTGCTTACACAGAGGATTAATACAATATATTCACTGTCTATTTGCCTTTTATTTTTCAATATAATTTTTCCTGAGATCTTGTGTAGGTGTTGTGTAGGTGTTGTGTGGGTGTTGCGTGGGTGGTGTTGGTTTCATCATTACACACAATCTTGTTCATATATAAGGTGGTTGATAACTATAATAATTTGAAATCTTACACAAGCAGTTATGCAGACTCCTAGCTATATATTACTAAAAACAAAACCACATGTCAATGTATATGCTAGTGACCCATTGACAAAGATATATTAAAGTAAATTTACTGTGAGATACAACACACACTCTTGCTATATATAGGCACATCTTTCAGACTAAACAAGAGGCCCATTGGGACTTAACATTCATCTGGTTGAAATCTGCCCAGTACTTTCAGAAGAGATGTTGTTTAAAGGCATACTGTCAATTTTACCCCTTTTGGCCCCACCCACATGTCCACTTGGGTGTCAGAGACTTCATTTGTACAATCTTGAATCCACTTCCCCTAAGAAAACTGAATTTAGACTTTGGAATTAAGGAGCTCCTGTGCTTGTAAATTTGGGAGCCATTTCCAAATTTTCAACGGCAAAATGGAAAATTATATGATATTGACCGTGAATTAAAACTAAATTGTAGAACTTGCCCATCATTTATGACTTACAAAAAATGTTGTTTCTTGTATACAAGTGTATAACATTTGTTCAATAAATGAAAAAATACTTAAAGCAACAGGGATTTGAATGTGCTGTTGACTTTTTTTTTTAAAGATTATGACAAGTTTTATTGAATTTATTATGATAAACAGTTTCTGTTTCCATTTTGTAAATTGTGCACTTGTAAATAACACTACATTTACACCCTTGTCGCTGTAGATTTAGTTGATATTTGAGAGAAATCCCTAATTGTTTCTTACGTGCAAAATCTGTGCCGCGAGGCCGAGGATAAAGCCATTTATTGGAGAACTTCTTTAGTTTGACTGAATTTAGATGCATCTTTTTTTTTTTTTTTTGCTTTGCGGCTGATCATTATCATTCTCCTCAACAATGATAATTTTAAATACTTAAGAAGTCAATATACTTAATTAAGCTAGACTTTGAGCATTTGGAGAAAATAAATTGTGTCAGCTTGCTCGATCCGTTGACATTATTTTATACACTTACTTATTCCCTGCTACGCTTGAACACGTGCTTTATATATATGAGCCTATATTAAACAAAGCGTGTTACTGACCATGAGAGGTTATACTAAATACCGGACTGGACTGCACAAAAATAGCATGTAACGTACTGTTGAGCTCATTCGCCAAATGGCGCACTTAATGCACATTGTTGTTGCCATTCTTACAATTTTTGGTGCAAATGCGACAGTTTTTGGTTGCAAAATTGAGCCCTGCCTAAGGATGCTTCCTGCCAAATTTGGTTGAAATCTGCCCAGTAGTTTTAGAGGAGATGTCCTTATAGGCATACTGTCAAATTCACCCCTTTTGGCCCCACTACCGTTCTCCTGGGGTGTAAGAGACTTCATTTGTACAATCTTGAATCTTCTTTCCCTAAGGAAGCTTTCCGCCAAATTTGGTCGAAATCTGCCCAATCCAAGGATGATGCCTAGGCATACTGTAAAATTTACCCCTTCTGGCCCCACCCACCTGTCCCCTTGGGGGTCAGAGACTTCATTTGTACAATCTTGAATCCCCTTCCCCTAAGGATGTTTCCTGCCAATTGGTTGAAATCTGCAGCATAGTTTTGAAGGAGATTATGTTTAAAGGCATACTGTCAAATTTACCCCTTTTGGTCCCCCCACCTGTCCCCTGGGGGTCAGAGACTTCATTGTACAATCTTGAATCCCCTTCCCCTAATGATGTTTCCTGCCAAATTTGAAATTTGCCCAGTAGTTTCATAGGAGATGTTGTTTAAAGCAAAAGTAAAAGTTAACGACGGATGGACAAAGGAAGGGATTTGTATGAGAAAAGTCCACCTGGACTATAAATTGAGTGTCTACAAGTAATACTGTAACCTAAAAGTGCATATAGTGACAACTCAATTACAAACAAATTTTCCTGTAAATATATCAGGAAAATAAAATGATTGAAGTGCTTGTCAAAATTTTGACAAATTAGACCTCTCTGACTTCAATAATAGTGAACATCTTATCCGTACTGACTTCAATAATAGTGAACATCTTATCCGTACAAGATTTCTCATGGATGTATCATACTGCAACTGTTATGTTATTTGTCTAACTTCCAAACCAGTGCCAAAACAATATAAATAATGTAGCATAGTATCAAATTGTTGCTCATGATGACCATACTTAATCATCTCTGCAATACTTATTAGCCAAGACCTTCCTGTGGGATATGACAAGGTAAGATCCCCATTTACATGCTCATTGTATGTTTCTAGTCATCAAGAACATTCACTGATTCCCATGCATTATGTATAAGCAGACTCGTAAAGGCAATTATTTCTGGACTTTGTGTGTAGAATACCATCTGAACTATGGCCATCACTATGCTGGGGATCCAAGAAATGTTTTAGTAATCTTTTGGCACACTTCACTTTTGAATGTTTCTGTTCATAACTAGTTCTTAGACTCCAGTAAAATCCCAACCATTAGAATGTAAACATTGTTTGTGATTAACAAATGCACTGAGAGGAAGCTGGCAGATTTAATTTATTGTTCTAATTCATGACAAGAGGAACTAACAAATAGATCTGACTTACACACAATACAACTACTGGATGTATCATTAATACAACAAAACAAGCATATGATCAATCTTTCAGTATTATTCTCTCTCAATACTTGAAATTATTATAAATTCTTAATTACAGTGCAGCTAATTTAAATGTATAGAAACATATGAAATGAATTTTGTGAATAGAAAGACAATGTTTAGTTTAGTCTGTGAACAAAGACAAAATGTCTCCCCTATGAGTTTGATTACCATGTCAATATGTATACTAGAATGTGCATAAAGACAAGTGACCCTAAATATAATACTTGATACAAACTAAGATTAGTTTAACCTATTTTTCACCCCAGTATTGCACCTTGAATAATGTTTGATCTACATATATACCCCAAAGAAAAGTTCTAGATATATCAATGTACAAGCATTTATCTCAAGGCCTTCTGGATTATAAAAAAGTTATGAAATTGTGTCAAATCCCCCAACTTTGTTATCTGTTTGGGCTCACTGGAAGCTGATCCCTATCATCGAAACAAAACTAAATCCCGCTCACCCATGGATGCTTCCTAAAAAGTTTGTTTGAACTTGCTTCAATGGTTTTGGAGAAGTGTAAAATACAAAAAGTTAATGTACAGCTGTATTTGTTACAGTGTTCAACTTTGAAATATGTAACCTATTTTTGACCTCAAAGTTACACATTGAACAAAAACTTATTTCTCCTGACTTCATGCCCCTAGGTCACTATAACATATGTAAGAATTAAGCTGAAGGCCTTCTGATTGTAATATTTTTAAAATTTTATCAAATATCTCCCACTTTGGCCCCCTGGAAGCCAAACCCCATCAATTGAACAAATCCAAATCTGCAAGCCAGAGAAAGACATATGACAGAGGGAAATATCTGCATTAAGTCCACTTTGGACCAATCTGATTAAAACCAGATCTAATTTGCTCCCGTTTATTGATAGGTGGCATTGTAGATCTGAGGAACACCGCTTAATGGGATCATTAACATGATTCAAAAGTTTTGAAGAAATATTAATATTTATGAGACATTCGGACCAATCAAAATTTGGCTCCTAATGATTGCTAGGAGTGTGCCTCAAAATTGCAACCTTGACCAACGACTCAGTGGTGATCAAAGTATTGCATAAATTTGGTGGTTTATTTTTGAAAGCATGAAAACCCACAAAGTACAAAAATGTTACTTCTACAGTACACTGTACACTCCATGGGGTTGTTGGGACTATATATGTCTCCATTATTGATATCAATAAGTTTTGAAGCAAATACTTCATGTGTGCAGCCATATACATGTAGGGCCATAACAATACACTATCATTTCGATTTGATACGTACATTGTACATATATTGCGATTATTACTCTTTGGTTTGGTTCCTTTCGATACAATGCAGTTGCTTATGGAGACCTTCTAAGGGAAACTGAATGTTAGGGAAATACAAGTGGTTAAAGTCATCATATATAATGGTGCTACAATGACATTGTTGAGTAAGAAGTTAACAAGACAACAAATTCATTATAATAATGATTAGTCTACATATCATTTAATATAAACTCTGTCAACACACATGTTAGACATCAGTTTATGTCTAGCGTTGATGAAAGACAGTTTAGTGCTAACGTATTTGTAAAGTTTAGGCTATCTGGGTTGCAAATGTTTGGTTTTTTTATGTGGACTGATTCGCCTCTCCCAAGCTCATTTCTTCCGAGGCCAAGCAGGCTGTCACGTCAATGTTATACTTTCTTTATAGTGCATGGCCATATTTGTTGTAATGCCAGCTTTGTAGGCTATGTCAGCATAGCACAATTTACAGGTGCTTTAACTTTTATCAATACCTGAATTTGAGGGAAAAGCCAAAATGTTCCCAAACCTTGGAAACATTGATTAGTTGGTGGGTCAAATAGTTTAACGTTAGCTACCATGCCTTCCACTTTCATTTGACATGTGATAGACCAATCAGAAGGTGCCTTATTTACCGACTTTCCACTTCAAAGTTATAGTAACTATCTAACCGAAACTGCTAGAAAATATATCGAGATCCGAACCAGAGCAAATAAAAGCCATATTGTTTAGTGGTTGTCAAGAAAATTTTTGGAACACACTCAAGATGCCCTTAAAGCCTAATGAATTTGAAAGGCGTAACATGTTAGGGCTGTACATTTTTGTAGCTTAGAAATGCCAAAATTACAATAAGAAATAGAATTTCAAAAGTACAAAAGAGAACCAGCTTTTATACATGATGCATACTTTATATTAGATCAAATGTAGCTTACTTATATAAACATGTACTGTAAACAAAACATACATTTGTAAATGGGTCAATATAATCAAATTGATGTTAATGTTTTCAAATCATAGATTTTCATTGATTTCATGATTCAACAGATCATTTGACTCATTCAGTTAATGGCTATATATATACACAAGTTATTGTGTGGTAACAGGTGCTATATATCAATTCTACCTATCAGATCATGTCAATTTGTTTTTGTGTGTATCTTGGCCTATTCACATATTTTTCAGAACAACACCTTTGCAATTGATGTGTACTTTAACTTTTTCTGTTTTATGAATGAATATCACAACTTCAAATATATGAATAAATGTATTACACATACATGTATTTACACATAACTATATATGTATATATACTACATGATGTATTGACAATTTTGCAAGAGAAGTTGAAGACTATGAAAGAAAAGGGTTAAGAGCTCAAGGATTATTTTAAGTCAAAATCTGCCAGACGTTAAGCAAATTAGCATCATAATCATGTAATTTTATTGGTTCTTTTAAAATCACAGGACTTTAATCATGTTAATGTAAAACCTTGACTATTCAAATAAATATATATCCCTATACAACATATAATAAACTTTTCATGATAAGAACTGAAATGTGTTGGACACACATACAGCCCCATTGGGCCAATCAAACAATTGATATAAAGAATACCATACATTGTAGGTGTTTTAAAATCTGTAAGGTTCACAAATAGAGAAATACTGAAAAATAGTTCAAATACGTATATATATATATATCAAATTAATTTAAGAGAAAAGGCTAGCTACAATATGTACAAATGATTTACTGGTACAATTAAATATATTTACCAGATACATGAATATAGGTTTCAAATCATTAAAATCAATGCGGTGGCTAAAAAGTAGAGTATTCGCCTCATGATCTGGTAGGCACAGGTTCAATTCCCGGCCGCATCAAACCTAAGATGTTAAAACTGGGTAATCTTCTCACTCCCTAGGACAATGTGACCAAGTGATCATGAAGTATCATGTCAATGTGTCTGCTGCATGATATTTCAGTGAAACAGCACTATTAAGACACATCCATGCGCATTTTCACAAGCAGATACCATCTCGATATGACCTAGACATGAGTTGCAGGGATGTTTAACCCCAATGAAACAAAAACAAATATATAAAACAATTAAAGTATTTATTTCAACATTGAACATGCACACAGTTGCTTTAAACAGCAGAATATAGATTTGCAAGATGAATATATTATTGTACATTAACATAGATGTAATCTTATGAAACATACTTATACATCATAAACCACAAAACAAATGTTATATAAAATTTCCATTTCACTGTGTTTTTGTAATATTAGTGTTGTCACAGCATTTAAAGTACTCCAGGGGATCCTAGATGTCAATCAACATCAGGCGTCAATACACAAACTGATAAAAACTGTAAAACCAGATGCCAGGATTCTAATTTTCCAATTAATAATTTGAACAGAAAAACGAGATAATAATTATAACTCATATCAAATTTACAGTAATTATGATAATACACCAGAACTTTACATGTTGCTATAGCTATCAGCTGTATACAATGTACATGTATGTACAAATGTACATATATCTATCATAACAATCAACGCCTTATATTATATATCTCATATTTCAGAATGAAACATCTGATCCAGCGCGCACTGATGGCATAATGTGAAATGATAAAAATATAGTCAAGACATGTACATAGAGGAACTGACTACATTACAGCCTACACAGACGGTGTGGCACAAAACAATAGAAAAGACCATGTACACAGAGGAACTGACTACATTACAGTCTACACTGACGGTGTGGAACAAAACAATAGAAAAGACCATGTACACAGAGGAACTGACTACATTACAGTCTACACTGACGGTGTCAACTCCAAACATACCAAACACTGATGATGTGAAACACGACAATAGACAATTAAGGCACAATGAACTGATTCCAACACAGCCAACACTGATGATTTGACACAAGACATGGAGGAACTGACTCCAACTTAGCCAACACGGACAGTGTGGCACAAGACACAATAGTCAAGACACGGAGGAACTGACTCCAACTTAGCCAACATTGACAGTGTGGCACAAGACACAATAGTCAAGACACGGAGGAACTGACTCCAACTTAGCCAACACGGACAGTGTGGCACAAGACACGAAGGAACTGACTCCCACTTAGCCAACACAGACAGTGTGGCACAAGACACAATAGTAAAGACATGGAGGAACTGACTACAACTTAGCCAACACGGACAGTGTGGCACAAGACACAATAGTCAAGACACGAAGGAACTGACTCCAACTTAGCCAACACGGACAGTGTGGCACAAGACACAATAGTCAAGACACGAAGGAACCGACTCCAACTTAGCCAACACGGACAGTGTGGCACAAGACACAATAGTAAAGACATGGAGGAACCGACTCCAACTTAGCCAACACTGACAGTGTGGCACAAGACAATAGAAAAGACACAAGACTCCGACAACACAGATGGAAATAAAAATATGAAAAACAAGGCTATAGAACTGAATTCAGTTAGCCAATAAATTAAAGTGTCTCAAATAAAAATCAAACCGTATGCTTATAGTATTTATCTAAGTTTTTATGCAAAATTTTTCCATGACGAGTATTGATAGAAGTTTTTATGCAAAATTTTACCATGACGTATTGACCCAATGCATTGAACACTCATCAAAGCAATATTAAATTCCAAATGTCAGTAAACAATGGTAAATGGAATAAAATCAATCTCAAACAAAAAAATTAAAAA
>JAUMGZ010008657.1:0-10266 GCA_032359645.1 Pododesmus macrochisma | reverse complement strand
CATACCAAATATAATGTTTTGGAGATTAAATTCTAAAATTCCAATGTTACTGGAAACAGATATAAACTTTTTAATAGGTGCAATCATGTTTAAGGAATAATCCTAATTTTTTTCTTCATCTAATTTAGGTATTAAAACGAAAAGAATAAGCACACTTTAGGCCTTCGGTGAAAAGTGGAAAATTAAGATATTTCCTTAAATGGCGTTTGACGTGTAACGGGGGCCTAGTTATAAAAACCTGCAAACGGAAGCGGAAACGGAAAACCATTAAATATAAGGTCATATTTATTCTTCACAAATTAAATTAATTTCTTTTTCTTGTGGTTCTGTACGTGTTTGTTGATGATAAATACCCATTGCTCTCTCGGGGGCGACTTTATAGTGCTGTCTGTCTGAAACGTCACGCCGCAGACACATTGACATGATAATTCACTCGGTCACATTATCCTGACACCGAGCCAACCAGTCCTCCTTCTTCCTATATAGTACTTAGCAAGGGGCGAGAAGGTTGCCTTAGTTTAAGGTATCAGGTGTGACGCGGCTGTTGATTGATTATGCACCTTCTGCTCACGATGCAAACATTCTTCCATTTGGCAATCGCAGGAGTTCAGAGAGAAATGGGAACGCGTTCAATGAAAATATCATAAATAATTATATTTTACCGGACAGAAACTCATCTTTGCCAAAGGTTTAGTAAAATTGAAGATTTTCATGGTCGCTAGGATCCGCACAAGAGGCGTTTATCAAATACGTCTAGTGCAAACAGATACATAATAGCTGTAACATCCATGTGGCGAAAATATCAAAGGTCTTCTCGAGAGTTTAAATCGAAGATAGATAGTTTTTATTTCATGAAATAGGAATACATCACCGGGGGGAATTAAATATCTGAACTTATCATCTTAAATTATGTTCAATGCGTTTTAGAAAGACACGAGGAATATTTATTTTACCTGTATATATTAAACAGATGGTTTATATTGTTGATAAACATGCTGTATGTTTCGACATGTACCCTTCGTTTGTTTTAGGGTCCGGTTACGGCTTGTCGTGCGGTGTTCATCTAAGATCGTTTGGGAATCTATTTAATGAGATAAGTAAATCACTGATAACTTGTATTTGAAATATTTTTTTCTTTTACAACACAGTAACGATGATCAAAAGATAATTTAGAAGACTAAGTTTTATATAATAAAGATTTTGAAAAATATTCATGAAAGCAATAAACTATCATACAGAAAGATGGAAATAAGACATATGGTTATTTGTGTTTTGTTAAAATGAAAAAAATTGTAACATAACCTGGCTAAACAAAAAAAACAAAACAAACAAAAACAGAAACCCCTCCAAAAAAATAGTTAACCAAATTCTGATTGCATTGAGAAGGAATATCTTTATGATTTCTATCGAATCAATGTCTACTCACATAGTCGCTCCAAGACAATAACATTTGCATTCATCGGCAATACAGATGGGGCTACGAGAGAGATGTAATCGCATTCTGACTAATTGTAAATAAAGAAAGTATCTACCAATGGTAGACCTTTTTATACACAGTGACAAACCAGCGATCGATTTGTAAGCTTTATAAGTATAACATTGCACACAGAAGCATGCCACCCATCAAAAAATTGTCTATAAGATAGAGAAAAAATAATTCTCGTCCAAGATACTTATTTGATTTTAAGAAATCCCGATTTTATTCAGGTACAATAGTACATTTCAACAATACAATACAATGTTATTTCTTAAATTGTTAAATTTGCAACAACAAAATGCCAGCAAAAACTGACGGACAACACACTTAAACAAGGTCTTAATTAATTGAAATAACAATACTGTACAAGTTAAGCCCGGTTAGTCCGTTGTCGCTGAAGAGAATGTTTTAATCAGTTATATATAACCCCCACCAAGCCGACCAAAAAAATTAACGAAAGCAAAACAAAACAAATCGACCAACACAAAAAACTGACAAAAATAATACGGAAACACCTTTTTTTGGGTCAAAAATAAATCTCAATTTTGGTTTCCTCGTGGCCTGACTCAATTATATTCTTATCTCGTATATAAGTATATCCCCTCGATACGTTGACCTAACTTACTTTCACTACATTGTGATGTTTACTAGGGGGCTTACGTTTGTTTGATCAGAAGACTCGCCAGGGTACCCTTATCATATTTATAACCCGAGTAGGAAGTGTTTGTCAGTGGTAGTGACATCAAATTGGCCTTACTGTCGATGTATGTATCTCCTATATGAATGTTATCTCATCACTGCGTCAAACATCTTAAATAGGACAACATTTAATGCTGAACAAGTCCAGACAGCGACACTTTAGGCCTAGTTTGAATTCTCTGACTCTTACACGCTTTTTTTTTTTTTTTTTTTTTTTTTTTTTTTTTTTTTTTAAATATTTTGATACCAGAGTAGAATCATAACTCCTCTCTATATGAAAACTAGGGAAAATGCATCCACGCACATGTGCGCTAGAGATTCTGATTCTTTTCTTATTTGTTTTGGCCTGTCATATTATTTCTTCAGCAATTAGAAATAGTTTTACCTTAATGTAACCTAAAGATATCGGCATGGCATTCAAACAGTAACATACACTTACTACTACGGCTGCCATTTTCGTCTATGTGTATTTTTGAGTGGAACTGAAGCAAGCCATCTTTATATGAAATCACGCGTGAATTGAGATAATCTGCATTCATGACGTTACACTTGGAATAGAAATACAAGGCTCATTGTCTATATAGAACTATATTTTGTCACATGATTTATTCAAAGATGGCTTCAACTATTTTCATCAATCGCAACTTCTCGGCAAATTCCGGCTACGAATGAAATCAAACTTCGTGTCGAGTGTTTTCTCTGAATAGTTGTGCAAACATTATAATTTTGGCTTGGAACTTTCTTATTATTCATTCTTTATTTAAATTGAAAATATCAACATTTCTATCAACCAATTTTACTGAATTAATAATAACAATTAAACAAGTTGATGTTCATGTTCTTATCTGCATTTTTTTTTTAACCTTTTTTCGAAAAACAAATCTGTGCGCGTTATCGAAATGTGAAATGTTCGAGGTATTCTTCGCCTCCAGAGAAATTCCATGAACATGAACAAAAAAACAGACTTAATTGATAATAAATCAAATATGAAATAGGCAGAAATGTCAACCAGACAAACACAAAACGGAACCGATTGTGTGAGCGAGAACGATAGTCAACATCGGATTCCCAATGATGGGTCGCCATGGTCGCTGAATCAACGTTGGATTTCCAACGAGGGTTGCTAAATGGTCGTTGAGTCAACGTTAGATTTCCAACGGCGGGTTGCCACTGGTCGCCGAGTCAACGTTGGATACCAAAAGGTGGGTTGTCAATGGTCGCTGATCACGGAGCAACTGAAGATATAAAGGCAGAATGAATATTAAAGATTATTTTATATTTTGAAAATTATTCGTGACTGCTATTTTCAAACGTTAGGCATAAAGCGACTATCGCTGAAATATGTTCGTTCATTTTCTCATTCAATTGAACTACGGATCTTCTTCCAGTTTTCGAGAAAACAAATGATATTATCTGAATTGGTATCAACCATTAGGGAAAAAGCTCAGGTGAACCGGTGAAAAAGAAAAGAAAGTATAAAAAGACATCATATACTTCATTATAAGCTCACTATTGTGATTGGAGTTAAATACTTCCTAAATCAACATGTGTATCAATTCGGAACTCCTCGGTCGCCCGAGGTGTTCAGAATGCATGCGTGTGACCTTAAATTTGTGACAGAAGGATAAAATATCGGAACAAACAACTACACATATGTCAATTATTTTGATATTTTTTTTACTCAGATTTTTTAGATTTTTTGTGAAAAAAAGTGCGAATTGCAAAATGTAAAAAAACTTTTTATACCGGAGAAGTCTTGTATCAAAGTTATATATCGGAGTACTGATAACTCGCCGCCTGCCAATCAAATATTAATTACAAGCAATATAAATTTGTATTTGAATGCCATGCATAACTCGGCATTGTTGTGTGAGGTAAAACTAATGATGGATTTCCTTTAAATATGCACGTTAGATCATACACGAAACTCACAGATGCACGACTCCCACACGCCCAGGTCTTACTACCGTAAATACCAATCTCAAGTGCAGACATGAACTCATGTTTTGTTGTTGTTGTTTGTTTGTTTTATTGGGGGTTATTGTCCCTTTAAACACATGTTTCGGTCATATCGAGATGGTGTCTGCTTTATACGACGATACGCACTAATGGCGAGGTTATAGTGCTATCTCACTGTAAACTGTCGCCGAACCAGCGAATTTCCGTTTAAGAAGTGAACACTCTACCTCTGAGCCACCGCGGCAGGTAAACCACAACATGGAAGAACGTCGGAAACATAAAGGTACTGTCGCGGTATACCCTAACTAATATCTACAGCGACGTTAAACACTACAAATGAAAATCAAACCCTTAAAGTCAACTTGAAATAATTTGCTAACTAAGTAAATTATTTAACGTGTTTCAGAATGATATATCAAAGAGGATGCAATTACTGTATCTCAAATTAAGTATAGGTGTTGTAAAAACAAAAATGACTTTAGCAAGTTTGTAATTTATTTTATTTAATTCACAGTTGACATAAAATTTGATTGACAGTTCTTTAATATCAAAAGAGAGAGAGAGAGAGAGAGAGAGAGAGAGAGAGAGAGAGAGAGAGAGAGGGAGTTCAAATCCAACTGCAAATATGTTGTAATATAAATCATCAATTGAAATGTCAATATAACCTGCCTGAATAAACATTAAATTGTAAGCCCCCTGGTCGAGACTTCGGACGAGGTTTTAAAGACGAAGGTTTTTTTGCAATAAATACGGTACAGATTAAGTTGAGTGTAAAATTGAAATTGTGTTGTGTTAGGAAAAGCGGAAACCATAAGCATATTGTTACCTTTGATGACGAAGGGCTTCTGACCAGCTCAATAAAGGTACAGAATATATGCATGTAAATTTCTTTCACTAATGAAATCAGGTCTTATTGGGAGGGATAAAGGTCGTCCATTGGGAGGACAATTTCTCTGTGTGTTAATAATTGTATATGATTTTACGCATGTTTTTCCCGTGTGTGATATTCTAAATTGAAAAACGATGACGGTGGTCTCCGGAACAAACAAAAAATCAGAAAGAGCAGAAAAAACGAAGAAGGAAAAAAATAACCTCTGAAAAGATTTGATAGGAAGGGGAGGTCTTTAAATTGTCATAAAAGTAAGTCACGACAAAGGTGAAAGAAATCAAAGTTCGCAATAATCGCGTTTTAAAGATTATGATCGAAAATTCAGATAATAGAAAACGCAATAGTTGCAATATAACATGCACTTTGATTGTAATAATGCCGAATGCGAGCTCCTGTCCGTTTTATATACAACAAAGAGACTCAAAGATTTGTGAAATAATTGACATCCCATGCAGTTTTGATATTTTTTATTGAAAAAAAAAACTTGAAATATAATATACAGTGATGGGAAGTCTCTTGGCGTGTTATTTTTGTCAGTGAACAGAATTTACTGTTGTTTAAATACAAACATAGTCATTTTTAGTTTGGCCTTAACTCGATATTGCATTTTGATTTATCTGCTGTTATGAGGAATATGGTTGAAGAAAGATCGCTGAATTTAAGAAAACAACAACAATAACCACCACCACCACCACCACCACCACAATAATAATAACAACATCAACAACAACAACAACAACACCAAGAACAACAACAACAACAACAACAACAACAACAACAACAACAACAACAACAACAACAACAACAACAACAACAACAACAACATCAGCAACAACAACAACAACAACATCAGCAACAACAACAACAACAGCATCAACAACAACAACAACAACACAAACCACCACCACCACCACTACAACAACACCAACAATAAAACAACAAAAACAACAACAACAATAACAACATCATCATCAACAACAACAACAACAACAACAACAACAACAACAATAATAACAACAACAACAACAATAATAACAACATTATCATCAACAGAAACAACAATAACAGCGACGCCGACGACGACGACGACGACGACGACGAAAAAATCTTTGACAATTTGTGTTTCATCTTTTCAGATTTTGGAACAATGGATTTTTATCAAGGAAACATCTTATATACAGTCGATAAACACGAATGAAACAACCGCAATGAACAACACCTTTGCTAATTTTTGTTGTATTTTTCGGCGTTTTTATCAATGAGTTTTCATCAGGGAAAGCTATTTATTAAATACACCGCCGACATATTAGTGTGCCCTGGATATAAATATGTTTGCATGTCTCGATAGCAAAAGTGAACAATTGATAACCCCGCCATGAAAATTAGTCAAATATTGCTTTGTGAAAGCGAAAGGAACGGAGCCATTTGTCACGATGCATCGCGTTTCGACCAGGAGATACGAATATGTCTTACCAACACAATAACTTCTTAATGATGCGCGCGCAGCAGGAAATACCAGGAGATCTAGACTTCAACTCCGAGATGTGGCGCGCTGCTAAGACAAATGAGGGAGGGATGCCATCTTATTGTCATTATTATTATAGTCGTAAGTCTCTGTCGATGGGGGATGTTTGTTTAAGACATGTATAGTTGTAAGAATGTCTTTGTGTTCGGACTCTTCTTTAAAAACCATACAAAGTTAACGATAAGATTTGTGAGATTCGGAAACGCTTTCTTATAAAATGTCTCCGGTATTATTGTATATCTCTCTCTTGTTCTCTCTTTCATTATTGTGAACGTGTTGTGATGATTTATGATCCATCTTTCGTTTGTTTATCATGTTAAAGTGCTTTATCGAGTTAAAGTGCTTTAAAACAAGAAATAACATGTTTTCAAAACAATTTCATCTGTATTTTTCATTCTTTAACTTTATGTCACGAAGAAGTGTGTATATCAGACATGATAAATAACAAACAAAGGTTTTTTTTTTTAATCAAACTTGATTAATATTTTTTTCGTTGCACATTTTATAAATGTGTCGCTGTACTCATATTTATTTCCGTATACACAATTTCAATGATGCTGATATATACAACTTTAGTCTATTGAGATCGTTTTCGCAGGAGAGAAAAAAATCGCGAAATTATGCGTATAATAAAAAGAAACTAACGCGCAATAATGCAAAACTAACGCGTAATAACGCACAACTAATAACGCGTTAGTTTCGCGTTATTACGCGTAAGTTTTGTGTAATTGCATGAAAAGTAATTTTGTCTCTAACGAAAATGAGTTTAATATTTATTGTATTATAAACATTTAATTTCGTTTTTCCCATTTCTTTTTTAAAAACCGATGTCGCTAAATATACATTAATTAAGTTGCATACATATCGTGTCTGAGTATATGCTAAAATCTTGAAACTGTACAATACATGTAGAATATCTATACAAATGTATTGAAAAACCAAGGGTATTATTTCTTTCTAGTAATATAAGTTTACCACCTTGTTTTATCGTATAAATCATGGAATCCTTCCCAGGCCTTTATTCTGTTACCAATACTGGGGTATAACTGGAGACATTCTTTACACCAAAACAATCGACTTGCGTTTGTTTAATTCTTTTTACAAGCAACGTTAACAACGATAAGAGAAAAGAAGACAAAGCTGACAACGATATTGAAAATGACGAATCTTGAAGATGTATTAATGTATCACTATTATTGTATTACTGTAATTAATGTTCTAGTTGGACTGGTGACGTCGAGGTTGTGTAGGCTCTGTCGTATTCTCGCAATCTCGCATCGCAATATATGGACCCAGGACACAGTTAATTTTACTATATGCTCTATTATAGCATTTAAGGTAATAACTCATTTTGAGAGATTGATCGGGACATAAATTTCCCTGAATCTTTTAGTACAATGTATGATAGCAACAAGGCTGAAAAAAATTAAATGAAAAGGTCAGCTGTAAGGTCAAAAAGGTCACTTCCTGGCCATGACTTTGCATAAATTAGACCAACTTACTACTACATGTATATCCCTCCATTTTAAATCAATCAAATTTAACAAAATACACACAGATAATGTAGCTTATGTTTCTTCTCAACATTTCTATGAGTCAAATCTTTCAACACTTGACTTGAAGTCAAAGAAAAAAATCACACAAAAAACTACTAAATAACACAGAGGGACTTCATTCGTGCGCCAGTTTGTCTGTGACTCATGGTACAGTTATACCAGTAGGTCTGCAACATCTATGCAGTTTATGACTAATATTTTCTTTTGACTTTAAAATTAAAAACAACAACAATAAATCAATAGTTATAAAGGTGTTTAAAACGTTTAAAATGAATGTTTACTGCGGGACTGTTTTACGCGCATTCACTTGTATCGAGCGAGAACCCGGTGCTTTGGCACATGCTGCAGTTATGCTCTCATAACTAAAGTTGCTCACTTGAAAGAATATTCATATTAAGGCGATGGCAACACCAAAATGAAAATGTATTGCAAAAGCCGTAACATTAACGAAACCGTCCTTACATAACGTAAGTATCGATCCGTTATCAATCATACGGACTGACATCTTCACTTTTGTTTATTGGGTGTCAAAACGTCCCCAATACTTACTTTAAAGATAATGATATCAAAATTATTTTAAAATTATATCCTATATAAAGCCGAAACTAAACCCAAAATAAACTATGGAAGAATCCGCTCTCGTATTTAATGGCTGTCAATGCTCAAATGTGTTGTGAGGGGGTCCATTATATGCTAAGTGGATTTAAAAATGGAAAGTTTATGAAATCACTAAGTCTTTTCTTTTGTGTCAAATCCAATTTATATCTTGTAAAATTATAAAAATGCTTAACGCATCACTCCCTATCTCAATAAAAATTTCATGTGACCGAGCTTTTAATGCCACTTATTGTACTTTTATTGTACATGTTTGAAGAGTCGCTATTTTCTCACAATTTTTAAATCTATGTAATGATATTGTCAAAACGTCTCCTTCACATTGTCAAAAAGAAAAAAAAAATCCCCCAAAAATGTGCTCCCGTAGACATTCAAAATAAAAACATGTCTGTCCGAATGTATCCCAAGTTTTATATCCTCCCGGAGCACTGGATTGCACTAGATATATTCATGTTTTTAATGCGGTGTTAGGATAGATAAAATGGAATGTTTTGTTTAAACAATATTTTATTACATATGCACATATTTAGAATTTTCAAACATAACATTTAGGATTGGGCGACAAGAAGTTACTCTTATGTTAGGCCCGTTCCTAGTATAATACATATATATATATATGAATAACAACTGTGAATATATTTAAAAAATAAAATAGCAATTTTGCAATTAATTTTGAATTGTGTACTTTCAGTGATACATATATTTTTAATGTAATAGTTATTTTAAACTACTTCGTTAGAAAAAAATAACTTTGTTTTGAATAATTAAAGAAAAAAATACTATTCTTAGAAATGGGAGGGCGGGGGGGTCGGATCAAGCTTCTGCTAGTCAAACCTTCAAGATTCTACAATGAGTTTTTGTACTGTGGTAAAAAGGTTGATATTAATTTCGTCGGAAATGGAAAGTTTAAGAGTCGACTGTCATTTATCCCTAATTCATCTTATTCCATGTTTTTAAACCTTGCTCGTTTTCCTACCGGCGTCCAATAACAAAAATTGGCGCAATGGTAGAATGGCATTTTTTGTTAAGAATCTCAATTGGTTCATTTTCATGTCCCCACGTTTACATGTTCCGAGCTCATTCAGACACCTAAGACATTTCAGAATAATAATAAACACATTATTCTATATCAGGGATATTAACATTTTACTTGTCGTGAACACGAACGTATATATAGACACTACAATAAAACAGTAAACTTCACTTTAACTTTCAAAGATCGCTTTTAATATACTTCATACATCAACTGAAAGAATAACAATAACAACAACGAAATATATTTGATATTTGATAGAAATTGTGTCTGCAGAACGATTTTCTAGGGCGATGCTAATGCGTGCTGTGTCATGGAATAGAGGTAAACTTATGTAATCTAGACAACGTTGATAAGATCCTGAGCAAATGAGCCAAGCACAGAACGGGGGGATAAAACATTCTGAATAAGAATGGGTAGAAAGAATACAGACGGCATTACAAAGGAAAGAGACCTCACCAGCGGAAAGAACGAACGAATTAGTTAAAGACGTTGTGGTGGAGGAGACAAATT
>JAUMGZ010008646.1:0-10267 GCA_032359645.1 Pododesmus macrochisma | reverse complement strand
CATTTAAATAGTTTTGCTTATTATGTTGTGCAGTGCGATACATGTGCGCTCCGCTCGCTTAAAAGGCTTTGCCTTATTCATATTATGGTAAGTGTTCGAGGACTGGTCCAGTGAGTCTACGCGTTGTCTACCTGTGATCTGGTTTTTAGTTTCATTACTTTTGACCTCTGCATCTTTTTATGTTTCTGTCAAGAACTATTACAATATTCGTCTCAAAATGTGAAAAATGAGTTATGTCTAAGGTTGATTTTTACACATGGACGCGGACACACAAAATAGCCCACTGTGATTCGGTGAATATCATTGAAACTTTCAACAGAAACCCGTTATACTCTCTTAACTGTAATTGCAATGCATATAACTGATCAAAATACTAAAATCATATCTAGTTCATACATGGTGACTGACAAGCAGTCTAAAATAACTACATTAACCTCTTCTGTCATCTTTGATTATCGTTCAAATATTCTCAAAAGCAAGCAAAGATGTCTGCATATGATGGAACTCTTTTTGAAGAAGGGAGAAAAGAATATAATCCACCAGATGTCGCTCTCCCTGAGTCTCGCGAGATCTCCCGTAAACTTTGTTTTCATAGCAACCACACAGCAACGTCCGGTGTATTTGGTGTTGTTGGGGACTCACAAGGTTTAACAGCAAAACAAGGTGGTTGTTAAACGGTATTCACTGATAGCCACCATGGAAGGACTTCCATTCCTCCCCGGAAATAGCTTTAAGGACCCAACTGTGAGTAAATCTGTAAATTTCTTAAACAAAACGGTTTGCCTAGTTATGTTGTAGGCCTCCATTCCATTATCGATACACCCAGTCTTCGCATTCTAACGTGGGACAATATGGTCGACACGAATTATTGATGTAACATCAGTCCTCATGTCGATGCTGTTGCAAAAGTGTGACTTTCACCAATTGAATCGTCATATTACTGACCATCAAAAGACTGCAAGCATATAACAAACACATCACGCCAGCAGTACAACCAAAAATAAAAAGATGGTCTTCAAAGAAAAACGAAAATGACAGATAATGACTGTCAACAGTGCAACTTACTTATAAAAATGAATGTTAGTTAACCAAATTGGCTTAAGTTCAATTTAATATTTGTAAAAGAAAAATATTGGAAAACTAATATTTCTTTTTACTGCTTTACCAGTCTGACAGCTAGTAAGGGAACCAAGGGTACAGCATCTGACGCGTGAAAGAAAAAAATGTGTATGATGGCGTGTTGTAAATGTGCGCACCTAAGCCTTTAACATTCCCAGTAAATAATCATGCAAGCCCAGAAATGTGCCATAATAAACAAGAATGAATAACCATAAGTGCTGTACAAAATAAGTAAAAACTTATGTACGTCAAACAACTACTTATCAATACAGGGACATTTATATATACTCAACTCAACTCAACTCAACAGCAATGCACATGTCTGTAAAAGGGTTTTTCAAACTTCAATCTCATTTCATTATTTGCAAAGGAATTTGTTATACAGTGTGTATAGGGTAGCCCAATGGCATAAAATAATAACTTTTTTCATGGTTTTCCACAATGGTTGATTGACAAGAGTTGGGACTTGCAAGAAAATTGCATGTGCTATTGTTTACATGTGTAAATATATTGTTCAAATGGTTCATATTGGATTTAAATCATGACACTCACCTGTTATGCAGGAAATACAACACTTTTACTTATTTAATGGTCTTAGTTTGGCCTTGGAAACAGGTTTTGGAGTTTCTTTTTTAAGAAAATGACGTAATTTTTGTGCTGCGCACAATTACAACATGCACACAATTGCAACTACTGGCTGTACTATATAATGAAAAAGGTAACAAAGTTCCTTAATATTCCTCAACTCATATTTTCAAAACTACTTTAAGCATACACCATCCTAAAGAGGAATATTTTATCTTTGAAATGAGCCATACATACGCTTTGTGTGACATTTGAGTGCAAGTCATGTTGTTCAGACGTTTTATACTGGTAAATTGCAAAATTTAACGTAATTTGACAAGACCTCATAGCAATTACGTTTGTAAAATGTCAAGATGCAATTGTCTCCCCATCCATTTCTTCCTCCCAATTGGGACATTTTCAGAACAAAGGGGCGATAGAAAGTTAGTTACATACCTTTGCTACTATAAATTCTGCCTTGTGCCTCCATTATAAGCATTCCATCATTTTTGCAAATTACCTTCAAATCACATGATTGCCTCAACAAGATGGCTTTGAGTCAAATGAATTGTGATTCTTACGGGGACTGATGATAATTTTTTTCAATGAATCTGCAAACAAGTCTACCTGTCAACCTTTATATTCATCTATTATGCCATGTATAAGTATTGGATATAACGGGCCAAATAATGTACCATCATGTCCACTTGCCGATCGGTCTACATACTTCAAAATCTAAAAGGTCATTGAACAAATCATAACTCCAATACATATAAATCCACTCTAAGTAGGGATAACACATGCATATACTAAACTTGCTTTAAAAAAAATCAATTTTAAGGAATTGAAAGATGCATTTTTTGTTCTGAAAAGTAATATTTTAATGTTATCCTTAATTTTAGTAATTAATAAACACAACAAAATTCCACTTACAGACTCTGGAATGGCTCTGCTAATAATGCAACATTTGATGTTGTTTTTTCTTCTTTTATGGAAACTATCATATGTTTATATTCATATCACATTTTATTGGTTTATCTTTGAGAGACTTGTTAATATAATATATTCATGTATATATATTTTATTTAAATGTAGCTAAACAAATATCACAGAAGTCACAGTCTGAACTTTAGAAATGGCTATGCAGTACCACAATTACCAACTGTAGGAATCGGTGGAAGACCCATTGAATACAACCAATTATCAGAACAAGAATTGGATGAATTAGCAAATTTTAACCCAACACTGACTTATGGTCAGGCAAAGCAAGCACCACCAGAGGATTATGTACCTGGGCATGTTGGCTGGGATAAAAAGGTAGAATTTTTAATTGTTGATATATTGTAGCAATTGATTATATTTTATGATGTTGCTTGTTGAACTTTCTTTCTTGATCTTTTCCAACAAGAATATAACTTATATGAACGGTTTATTGTTACTGAAATTCTTGATCTTTTACATACCTTTTGTAGATTTTATTTTTTATCTTTGGAAATTTAGACAGTGCTCAATATTTATTTAAACTTAATAATTAGATTCCGTTAGTTTCATTTCAAAGTTTTGTTTCTTCCTGCAAACAACTTCTAGGTTGATCCTACTTCTTTTGCACTAAATTCCATATAATTCTGGAATTTAGTGTATGCTATTGATGTCTAAGTGTACAATGACTGTCACTATGCCTAGTTGAAGCAAGTAAAACATTGCAATATGTATTGGATCTTTAAATTCTATATTCAAGTTAAGTAGAATTATTGCCTTTGAGAATGCTTTCATAATACATTATATACCTAGGTTAAAGTTTTTACATGCATGTTTACAATGTTGCAAGATTGTATGATAAGTGTTTTCTACATTGTGTTACTTGTCTATCCTTTATGGCAGGTTTTAAGGTTCAAGGCCTTCTTCAAACAAACAGTACATGAATCACCAGATGAATACTTTAGAGTGAGACCTGTAGATATTTTTTATTATCTGGAAGATGACAGCATATCAGTAGTAGAACCACATGTTGAAAATTCAGGAATGCCTCAAGGTTTGTAGAAACAAAATGTGACATTTATTACTAAATACATGTACATCAATTTACCTATTAGATTGTATTAAAAGTGATTTTTTGATTTATAATAGTTATATTTCAAATATTTAATGATAAAAACATATGAGTTATATAGTCTCATAAGCATATTATTTTGCGTCCTTATTACTAAGTAGATTCTAGAAGATTATCTTTGGTAATATTATATGAAATTACTTTTCTTTTTATATTTAAAATTAGAGTTCATAGAGGAAATTCTTTGATTTTGTCATCGAACCTGTAATTATGTCATGTAATTCATTTTTAAAATATATAGGTAAATTAATAAAACGTCAAAGACTACCAAAAGATGACCAAGGAAATAATTGGCACTGGAAAGATATCAACAATGGTGTAAATGTCACTTTTTATGGAAAAATATTCCACATTGTTGATTTGGATCAGTTTACGAAGGTATGCATTATCACATAGAAATGATATAATTATGAAATACTCACATAATGATACTATTGATGGTAAACATGAACATACAATAAGTTTCATTAGGGTAACATTTACTCAAAATATGATAATATTTTTGCCAATAAGAAAATTCACTGGTCATGCATATGTGAATCTTGTTGTCCAGAGAAACAATCCTTCTTAAGATGGCGGCTGTATTTAAAATAGATGCATTTCATTTTAAAATAATTGGTGTATATATAAACAAGTATATAATCAATGAAAAATATTTATATTTGTGTTCAAATGATATTAAGGCATTTAAATTAAGTGTATTCATGTTTTTAATATTGACAGAACTTCCTGGAAAGTGAAGGTATTGAGGTGAACGAGCAAGAAGGTTGTCCTACAGATCCTTATGTTGAGAGGAGGAAGGAAGCAGCAGCATTGAAAACTTTCAATACACCATCATCTTTTGACAAGACCAAACAATTCCTGGAGCTTGATAGAAAAGTGCTACGTTTTTTCTGTATATGGGATGATACCCCCAGTATGTTTGGAGAAGTCAGACCTTATGTTATACATGTATGTATGAATTTGATTTCTTTTTTGCTCATTTGTTTAGTAAGATGTAGTTCTGATATAAATTCTTATGTGCCAAAATGCACACAAAATGTTCATATATGGCCTCTGTTGTTAAAAGCAAAACATTAGAAATAAAGTTACAGCACTTCTGTGAATAAATAATTCATCATTTGTAAGGGTTAATTAAATCAGTCTCTGTTTTCATATGTAGTCTTCAATCTCCTAATAACATTGCCACATGATTTTAGTAAGATACTTTTTATCGTTGAATTTTGAAGCTTTATGTAGCAGAAACATGTTTATAACACAAACATGTGATAATCTGAAAGTATTGGCTATAGTTTAAGATATTTTGTTTGTATACCAAGTAAAATCATTGTATTTTTAAAATATTTTAACAAGTGTGAGAATAACTGTGTAAAAATCACTAGACAAACAACTGGTATTTGAATATATTTTATTGCTTCAATTAAAATTGTTAGAAACTAAATTAAAACAACATGCCTTTTTGAAGAAACCTGCTAGTATAACAATTTATTCTACGTTTTAACATGTTTACTTTTGACGATAATTTTTTTTATGAAAATTAATAAAATAATGACGTTTGTTTTTAGTATTATTTAGTGGATGATACTTTAGAAGTTCGTGAATGTCACTCTCCCAATGATGGACGTGATCCATTCCCCGTGCTCATTGGCAGACACAAGGTTCCAAAGGACAGAAATGCAGTAGCATCATCCTTCCCAGCCGTTGTTATGGAATTGTCTGAACATGAGATCAAACAATATTTTACACCAAAAGACTTCACTGTTGGGAAGCCAGTTACAATTTATGGTCGTAGATTTTTAGTGTACGACTGTGATAATTTCACTAAGGCATTCTTCTATCATCACTTTGGAATCACAGAATTTGACACAAAGGATATGTCAAACAAAATTAAGGATTTACCAAAAATGGTAATTAGCTTTATAAGATATACACTTTGAAGCCAATCAAAGTGTTTAATTTCCCATTTTCTATATCACATAAAGGAATTTTGGCATAAGTGCACACTCGGGTAAAAACAGATAATCCCAGCTTATTATACATAGCAATCATTTATGCTTTCAATCTCTGTTATTTTTGAGTTTTTATTAAACATAATAATAAATAACTACCAGTAAGCATTTTGAGTTAAATAATTTTATTGTTTTTTTTTTGTGCTGTAATATTTATGAATTGGTTATATTGTGCATGCAAATTTTAAGTTCAAAACAGCTAAGCTTTAGATTTATTTGATTTCTGTTTTTGATGCGCCTTAACTTACCTTCTCAATAATTATTTTGCTAACAGGAAATCCCACCATTCAACAATTTTGGATCACTAGAAGATTCCTTACAGTCTTGTTTATCACTGATACCACAACCCCCTAAGAAAGACTTCATCAAGATGTTAGAAAACGACCACAAAGTGTTGCGTTTTGAAGCAATAATGGTATGTTTATTTTTATCCAAAACAGTTGCATGTAATATAATGAAAATCACAGTGTTGACATTTAGTTTAGATATAACTTTGAGAAATATATTTCAATATTATTATTTTAATGTACATACAAGTGCAACAAAATAGATTTCTAGAAAAATTAGATCTTTTTTTTTTAATCCTGTTCTGAAAAATTCTATTTTATAATTAGGACTCGGTGCGTCCAGAAGACAATGGCCGTCGTTTCATCATCTCCTACAGATTGGCTGATGATATGATGACTGTTTATGAGCCTCCTGTGAGAAATTCTGGGGTCATTGGTGGAAAGTTTTTGGAGAGGACACGGGTTGCAAAACCTGGATGTCCACCTGACCAACCAAGTTTCTATGGCCCTCAAGACTTCTATGTTGGTGCCATTATTGATGTGTTTAAACACAGATTTGTTATCACTAATGCAGATGAATATGTTCTTAAATACATGGAAGAGCACAGCCCTCAATTCCCAGGTAATGATTGTAATTTTGGCTAAAAACTTAATATGTTATTTATTTTTGTGCTTTTTATTTGGTTCCAATATTAAGATTGTTCAGTAAATTTCACCACTATGCTTTTCTGAACAGTACAGGTGCATAACAATTAAATAAGCTTCATTAGTTCATATTTGGTGAATTTTAATATGCATTAATAAGTTCATTATCTGGGTATTTTTTATTTTATTCATGTCATTACGTATGTTAAATTGACATATTGTAATCCTAAGTTATGAAAAGCGATTTTTTTTATCCAAAGTCAAAATCATGTTATAAATGTTTTATGTTTATCTTTTCAAGCTGCAACAATTTCCTCTTTGAGAAATAAATTATCAGAAGGCAAGGCTACAACAACTGCTATCAAAGGAGGACCAATGACTGTCCGTAGAGGGTAAGTCTTGGTTGTATATTCCATGTACTTTATTAAGTATTCTTGGATCACCAGATATCATTCTAAGTTCAATGAGAAAATTTTAACAAGTATTTTCACAGTAACCTTTTATTCAAATTTGTTATGGCAGTAAATTTCAGTTGAAGTTATCTGGAACAAGTATCTGTTATTCTGTCAAGTTATAGTCATTCATTATTTGGAATTTGAAAACAATCATCATTTCAAGTTTTATTTTTTAAAAAGTCAGATGCATTTTTGTCACTTATAGGATAATATGTTTTACTATTATATTTTCAGTGATGGGGACCTTGATAAGTTAGTACAGCAGATTCGTGCTCAGCTGAAGAAGATTGCAATCACAGACAAAACTCGTGTTGATGAGATGTTCTTGCGATATGATAAGGATCGCACAGGATACATTGATGCCAACAACATGAAAAACCTGTGCAGAAGCCTACAGCTGCCAATAGACGATGATGTTATTAATGCTGTAAGTATGGAAAAGATAAATATGTCATTGATATTAGAGAACTTAAAATTAATGTTATACAGTTGCATGTGTACTCTGCACAACAAATCTTAAGTAGCACTTCCTTTCTTTATAAAAGCTGACAAACTACATATTAGAATTTGAAGGAATTAAGAATAATAGTGGGAAACAATAAAAACGAGAGTTTCTTGTTTCTTTAAAGAGATTCTCTTTTGTGATAAATCTATTGAAATCCTGTATTATGGTAAATATTAAGATATTATGAAATATATCATTGATTATTTCGACATAAGGGGAGACCATCAGTTTGTGGACAATGCTGAAGTTATCTTTTATATATATCATAGAGCAAGTCATTTAATTCACCATGTACAAGTTTCTTTTTACACCATACACATATCACATTTTAATAATGTTATTGATACAGCATTTTAAATAAACTTTTGATTTTTAAAATTGTTTTTTTAGTGAACAATTGCACAAATGTTGTGTATGTGTTTAAAGTGATTGTCATAGAGGCATTTTGTCATAAACATGATCATAAACATAATTATCTATTTCATTTGCAGCTTATTTGTCAATGCACACATGATCAAAGTGGAAGAATTGGTCTGGAAGATTTCCGAAGATTTGTGGAAAGTTCTTGAAAAGATTATTGTGATTTATGAACAATATGAACTGTGATATACTTTTAACTGTCTTGTTATGGATTCTTGGATTAATGGATGGTGAAAAAGTCAAATTAAGTTATGAAATTGAATGTAAATATGTATATATTGTATGTAAATGTCATACATAAGAAGCTATGAATATTAAAATGATACTGAAATATCAGTACAATAATTAAAAATTCAACTGTACTTTATTGTCTTGGGTTGTTAATACCCAGTGAACATCATCTCAACACATCAATGATAAACTCAACACATTTATGATACAATATAACAGTAACAACTATCAAGATACTCTAAATGGATGGACATCCTTATACAACACTAAGCTGTTAATCATGAGTTTTACTTTATTGTCTCTATTGGGATTACATGCATCTGCATTGATACCTTGTTACTATGCTCCCATAATGAAAAGTAGTCTTTTTCATTGGTGCATCCTTTCTATGGGTCAACACATTTCTTATAGTGTTGAAACAGTCAGTTGCTCTTGACTCGGGTATTTTAACTGTTTCCCTGTGTAGTGTCTATCAAAGGTACCACTGACTGTTTACTCAGGTGTGACTTTTTACCTAAAAACCTCAATACTGTCCAGTGAGCAGATATGTGAGGTAAAAGATGCAACAGCAGATGAAACTGTTCATGACATTTTTATCTTGCAAAATTAAACATTCGTATTTAACAGCTAAAATAATCTAGAGATTTTGGAAGGGGTTCATACAATTTTATTTATAAAATGTGTAGTTTTAGTGGAATTATTCAATCAATCACGTCAGCTGGTCACTACTTGTTCCATTCACCAAACTGAAATCAGCAGGTAAGAAGTGACACCTGAGTGAGCAATCAGTATACCTATAAGAGGCATTGTACTGGACAATAGGTAAAGTACCCGACCCATCTGCTTGAGCTGTTACGCAGTAAAACTGCAATAGAGCAATGGACTATTGACTTGGGTAGCTGTTTCAACATTGTAAAACATTTATAACTTCACATATATAAAGTGAGATGATATTAAACTTGCATAAGTTTGTCATATCATAAGAAAAATGCCTTGTGGTTTCTGAGGCTGAATGAGAAAGGTCAAGGTCACAGAGCACTTGGCTAACGTTTTATCATAATTATGTACTTGTAGATATGCCATGGTTGTAGTTTTTCAAACTTCCCCCTTTTCCATATGCTTTTATACTGTATACCTTTTATTGGATACCATTGAGAGACAGCACCACTGCACTACTTTAAATTTCTCTTTGTTTATAGACCCAAACATTTTTGACTGTAAAATGATTATCACCAAGCTTTACTTATGATATTTATATAAAGTTATAAACTTAAGGTCTACAGATAAGATAGGAACAGCAAAAGCTATATTGCAGTAACAAAATTCCTGAAAGATGCAACACATTTAATTTTTCTCACGAAACTCAGACTGGGCACAAAAAGCTGATGCCTTAACGTAATACAAATAGCTAATTAACCAGCAATTAATGATCAATATAGTTGTAAATTATTAAAATTAAAAACATTTTATCAAATGTATATATTGCCACACTTCTTTTTCTCCTAGAGCCACTCAAAGGTAGTGCATTTGAAAGCAGTTTCATGAAATTTCTTTACAAAGAACCAATTATGTGTTCACATCTCTTTAATATTGTGCATACCAGAAATAATTTTATTTAAAACCAATATTGATAAAAAAATAAATTTCAGATCAAGTTAGAATTTTTTTTTCTATTCTTGCAGACTATTACTACGATAGAATTCCTTATATACCAACAAAATATGCCAATTTTTTTAAGGATTCTCTTATATATCGACTTATAGAATTTGTTTCAAAAATCCAGCTTTTTTCCAAATTTGTCACCAAGACAAAGACTTTAAAAACGAATAAAATTAACAAATAAAAATGAACTGTTGCCGAACTACTTTTTGCACAATTTTTGTACAAAGACAGGTAAGGCATACTTCTCCTTTATGCCCCCT
>JAUMGZ010008635.1:0-10268 GCA_032359645.1 Pododesmus macrochisma | reverse complement strand
CTGTTTCATGGTTGGTATAGCCTTATTAACCCCACTGACCTGTTGAACTCTCTTCGGTCAATATCAAACCACAATACATACAGTGTATTTACATCTTTGGGTGATGATCTGTTATAAACACTGTATATAACTTCATAAATGTTTGACCGGCATGACACTAAAACATGGTACATACAGTGTATTTACATCTTTGGGTGATGATCTGTTATATACATTGTACTAAAATTAGGTCATATCACTGATTCTTTACAAAATTTTAGCCCTTTTCTAGCCATTAATGTGGGATCTATGGCAAGAAAACACAGTATAAACTATACAAGTTGGAGCAAATCTGTTGCATAAAGCATAATACCAATTAACTTTTTTTTTACATACTAGTTTATTTACTTTTTTGGGCCTGTGATAGAAGGAGAGACATGTGATTTTTGTTACAGAAGCAATATTTAGTTGAAGTTGAGAATTTTTAAATCAAAACTTCCTTTTGATTATTCTATATTATCTTTATCTTGATGTTATGTGATCTGTTGCAAACAAAAAAAGTTCAAATGACTTATTTTTATTTACAGAGTTATATCCCTTTACTATCTTTTATGTTTTATGTATAATTTTTTCAGTTGGATAACAGATGTCTGGCAGTGGAGAGTAGGAATGTAAGTGTTTTATACTGTCATGTCTAATGCATGTTGTTGGTCTTAATGAGATAACTACATTTGTATATTCCATACTGACCATAGTTATAAATGCCAAATTGAATATTGATTTAAAAAACCATTGTGAAATCTGTAAGTTAGAATGTTATATAGTGAAATACCTGTTGATATATTAAATAGGTGTACACAGTTTCTTAAAAAAAAATTAGGGACAAAAATGACTGAATATATTTTAAGTTAAACAATAATACATGTGGAATAAATGATCCAACAATAGGAAATATACAATATAAAACAATGAGAGGATGTGTATTCAATTAGAAGAATGGAACTATGATACAATATGAATGTAGCAATTGGAATTACTGGTATGAATGAAGACAATTACAAAGATAATTAGATTGTTTATATTAAAACCTGATTTATGTCGATTTCAGATGGTATGGTCCTCTGTTTGCTGCTATACTTATACTGATAGTTGTCTACTCTTACATCATATATACACTCAGTAGGAAGGTAACTCATCTGTTCTCTACATAGTATCTTGATTACCTTATGATAGTAAATTACATGTTATATTAATTGTATATTACAGTGGAAACTGGTGAATACAAGTCAGGCTTGGGACCAGAATATGTGACCGGTTTTCACAGAAGAAGACCGGTTTGTTTTCCACATGAAATATAACGAATCATAAGATACATCACGCTACGCGTGTGCTGGTGTGGTTGATCTTTAAATGGAATCTTTTTTAAAAAAAAAATCCACAATATCAAGAACGTAAACAGCGTATATTTATTTGAATTATAGATGCAATAGAATAAAGGTTGATTGAACATGTACTTGCTATTGTAGTTGTTTTAATAAACGCAATAATGTGTCCTGTCAATACACAAATACAACGGATATAAACATAGTCACTGTCACGTCTGAGCATGTCTGAAATGAGCACTATTTAAAGATAATAAACGGTACTTACCTTTAGTTTTAACCGTGAATATTAGTTCACAACAAACTCCCTTGTAGTTAGTTATGTTTGCATCGCATGTACAATCATATGGAACTAAATACTATTGATGTTAGTAGACATAATGTAGTAACGTTCCGACTAATGGTTAAATCACTGACGAAATACAGTCTTTTTATAAATAAATACAAAACTCAAAAACTGGTATTTCAAGGTAACCAGCAACAAGAAACACATATTCGGTACACTTATTTTTGACTATAGCCAGTATTTTGTTAATATTTATTGCTAGTTGTTTTATGCCAATACATTTTGTCAAATTCAAAAATTAAAATCAAAATTCAAAAGACACCAGCATTTTTTTGAAAAGCGGCCTTTCATAAAAGTTAACTCTTTAAAAAAATTAATTTGATTTACTTTCTTGTAAACTTGTATACCTGCAGAGCCTAACACTTTAAAGATATTGAATTGGTGCATGTTTTTCTGTCAGATGCTCTTTGACATGTTTAACAATTTTTGACAACTTTGAAGTTCACTAATTGGTTTATAATTTGATCCTGATGATTTACTTTTTTGTGACATTGACCTACTATTTATAAAAACTACGTATTAATAAAATTAATCTTTATTGATTTTAGGCATCATCCTGGCAGGGGACTTATGATCCAGACACAGAAAGAATGAAAGAACTGATGAAGGAAGATATTAAACCGTTACGTGCTTATCCATTTATTTATCTGGCTATTTCTATATTTCCTTTAGTTAATAGGTAAGCAATCATTGCAATTAAAATAAAAAAATCTAATTCTTATATATACATATTGAAGCTGATTGTAGTTATTCAGTGAGGACTGGTCCAGAAATAACTATATGGGAGGGATGAGAGACACCTGAATTATTATATCATGGGTATGATCATGAGTTTCAATCCAGATTTGACTTTCATTCCTTATATTAAATCAGTTTTCATATTTGATGGGTGGTGGGGCCTCTGAAAAGTGCCTCCCACCCCTCCCATGTGGTTAATTCTGGAACAGCCCTTATTGTGTAATTGTCTCAAATGTGATTTAACATAGAACACTTTTCATGGTTTAAGTGCCTGTTGTCTTCCAGCATGATGGGCTGAAAGTTCAATTGTTACTAATATCATATTAATACATAATGTATATAATTGTTGTCACTTATCCAAAATTATGACTCCTACATCCAGGAAAAACATAAACAATTCAATGGACCACATTCACATATTAAGGTTTTTGAAGATCACAAAGAGGTGTTTATTTTATGCTAATTAAAGGCTTGTTAAAATAATACTTTTTGACTTGTTTCATAGATCTTGTATAAAATAAAAAATCATTTCAATATACACACATACACACACCATTTATTTATCTGTGGTTAAAGAGGATATAATATTTTCTATATTGTATGTTTTCTTTCAGAATACAGAATGCGTTGGATGTAAATCACCCTGTTTTTGCCTTGGTTGTCATGGCTTCATTGTCAGCACCACTCCATGGTATGTACACACATAAGAATGGTACATCATAAGACACAAAACATTACCTAAAGTTCATGTGATAGCAAATGCAGCTGTGGATAGTAAAACTTTAAATAAATTTACATTTTCACATGGGGTTTTACTAAACAATCGAAATGTTTCCTTCCTATCAAACTTATGTTTGGTTTTTGTTTTGTTTTATTTGGGTTTAATGTCCCTTTCAACACATTTCTAGGTCATATCTAGACGGTGTGTTCACACTAATGGCAACTTAATATTGATGTCTCTCTGAAATATCATGCCACAGACACATTGACATGGTACTTCACATGGTCACATTATCCTGACACTGAGCCAATCAGTCTTTCTCGTACCCATAAAAGCTGAATGCTTAGTAGGAAGTGACATGATTACATCATTTTAACATCTTAGGTTTGATATGGTTGGGGATCAAACCCTCATCTTTCCCCCATGAAAGAAAGACAAGAGAATATTTAAGAGATTTGTTTACATGATTTTTGTGAATAACATAACATTAAAGTCCTTTAATGATCTGAAAATATGAGAAATTTGTTATTTTACACGCAAGGTGCAATATTATATTAAAATGGTTTTAAACTAAATCTTTTTGAACTCTAGAAAAATTTACATTGAAAAGAACTCGTACTCAAATGGAATAGCTTCATTCAAAATGAAATTTGCACTTGATAAAATTGAGCATTGCAAAAAAACTCATACTCAAATACAAAACATGTAATCGTCCACACAGACTGCCATAAATCAACATAATAATGGCCATTTGGTGTGTTACTGTACAATTCATCTATTGAGTATCACAATTACTACTTACAGGTGCAATAAATGCAATAGTGTTTGGCATGGACAGAGAGACATTCAGTCGTCTCACACCATCACAGATTAAGGTAAGTACTCTGTTACTGAGTATATTGTATCACTGTAGTGTTAGAGTTATAATTAAAACACTTATATTAAATCTTTTATATAACTGTAGAGTTAGAGTTATAATTAAATCACCCAAACTAAAGCTTCACTTTCACCATAGAAACATTTCTAATCTGGTAAAATGTAACTAGCCACCACTAAATCATAAGATTATATCTATATTATACTGCTATGTAGCTTGAGTCTACTAACTGCTTTACCATTGCTTTTATGTGTGTATCAAACGTCTCTACAGAAGGAGTACACTTTCATTTTGTATTAGGATGAATGATTTACGTATCTTGAACATCATAAATTAAAAGTTCATTATTTATTTGTCATAGGGAGCAGTCTGTTTATCCTAGTGAAAATATTTATTTGCAATTTGAGAAAGATTTTAATATTAACCGGTATACTACTTATTATGTGGAGAAAAATTGGTGTGTTGAAAGAACATAATTTAATGCATAGGACAGGAGTATTTGACATGCTTGTCATATGTAACACTTAATCACTAATGTTTACTTATTAAAAGCTTTAATCATTCTAAACATCTAGCAGATGCTTATAACTAAATTATGTTACTTCTGAATCTTTTTATTAACACTAAAAACAGTACAGTCATGTAATTCCAACCTATTTGGTTTTCTGTTAAAGCTTATCCGTGTAATTTACAACTCAAGTGTTCAACACAAAAATATCTTAGAGTAAAACATGAACGCTTTGTTGCTCTGTTGTATATGATATTAAGGTTCATCCAGAGATTTCTTATAGTTCTGTAACTTTAAATTGAAGTAGATCTATCACAGAAACACAGCTCTTATAAACATAATTTTATCTAAAATTTCTATAAAAATTAACCATAAAGTTTATTACTGGTAGATACTTAACATACCCCTGCATCACACACATCTGTTTTCACTGTCCTATAATACTTGGGAGAATGCTGAAATATTTTGCAAGTAGCAACCTAATTTTTTAAGTAAAAAAATGAGTGAATAATCCATGAGTATGTAGGGTATGACTACATAGATAAACCATATATTCATTATATATTATAGCTATGCTACTGAAGGATGATCACTCGCCACATTTTTATTATACGCCTGTCGAAAAGACGGGACGGGACATATTATGGAATAGCGTTTGTGTCCGTCCATCTGTCCGCCAACAATAGGTGTTTGATATACAACATGTCAACCAGCCATTGCACACCTTTCATATTTCACATACTCATTCCTTGGGACCCAAGGGTGTGCCGTGTAACTGAATGAGACCCGTCAGCTTGATATTTAAGGAGTTATTTGTCCTTTGGGGTCGGTATCCATCAGGTTAAAGTTTTGGTGCAAGTATTGAAATAAATAACAGAATTTTAGTGCTATAGTGGATAAATTAGACACTTTTTATGCTGAAATTGTTTTATAGTGTATATGGACAATCAACAAGGGGGATATTCTGTTAATTTAAGGATTGCAAAGGCGTAAAGGGCCTGCTTGGACTTGGTTAAAGTTTTAGTGCAAGTATTGAAAACAATTGAAGTGAACACATTTAATATTTTTCTTCATCTGAAATTATTTCGATATGTATGAACAAACATTAGTAATAATAAACCTGTAGTGTATACACAGAAAAGGCCCAAAGTTCCTGTTTGGACTTAGTTAAAGTTTTAGTGCAAGTATTGAAAAATTTAAGTTATATTATGAAAGTGATAAATATGAGATTTCTCTTCATTTGAAATTGTTTTTATACATAAATAAAAAGACAAGCAATCATTTACATTGTAATGTGGGCATAGCAAAGGTCCAAAGGGGCCTGTTTAGACTTGGTTAAAGTTTTAGTGCAAGTATTGAAATAACAATGTATTAATGTTACAATTCATAAATTAGGTATTCTTTCGCGCTGAACTGTTAATAGTGTATATGAACAATCAAAAAGAGAGTTGTACTGTTTTTTTTAAATTGCAAAGGCCGAAAGGGCCTACTTGAACTTGGTTAAAGTTTTAGTGCAAGTATGAAAAATAGAAGTTATATTATGAAAGTAAAAAAAATTATTTGATGTGTATTGACAAATACTAGAAACAATGTATTCTGTAAAGTAGCCACAGCAAAGGCTCAAAATGGCCTGTTTGGACTTGATTAAAGTTTTTGTGAAAGTATGGAAGTAAGAGTATTATATGTTTGACAGAATGTAAAGTCAGTCATTTCCTTGTGCTGAAACTAATTAAATGTAGATAGACATTCATAAAAAAAGAAACACACGTTGAAAATTTAGCACTGCTAAGGCCCAAAAGGGCTTGTTTGAATTCACATATATGGAAACTAGCGTGAATTTTAGTATTTCACACAATTAACTTTTCGTTTAAGCATTTATGATAAATCAAGAGTATTAAGTTGGAACTTTTGAAATAAACTTTAAACTCTTAAACTTGTAAAAAGGCGTATTATGTGCCGCTGTGTGGTGCTCTAGTTACTCCTTGTCAAAACAAAAAGTTACGATTTTCATGAATCTGAATTCAGATGGTCTGTTCATGGTTATTTTTCAGACTTTTGTCCAACTTGATTTAGTTGTTCCTTGAATGGTCTCCTTTCAAATGTGCATGTCGTTGCCGAACTCAAATAAATATGACTGCCAAGTCTTCTGATTTGCTGTAATATTTTCGACTTCAAGGTAAGAATCTGGTGTTATATTTGCATGTAACTGAATGTACAAGTTTATATAGTATCCCTTTAGAAATGTGCCTGTCGCTACCAAATATCCAATTAGGCCACTATGGTTTCTGATTGGCCGGGTCTTTTTTGATCGCTTGTTGAAAGTCATTGACCAACATTTCACGAAACTTAATGAATATGTTCCTTGCATGACCCTCTTTCCAATTTGCGTCAAACGTTGCCGAACTTCATCAAAATGGCCTGATCGGCTTCTAAATGGCTTATATACCCACATTCGTCTTCTTGTCAAAACTGTAATGTAATGTAGCTTTATCATGCCCGACCCCCTTTAAGACTTGTGTCGGCCTTCAGTGTACCGACTTTGTGGGTTTAGAAAATATGTTAAATTAAATCTATTTTAATTTTTTTTAATTTAAAAGATATTCTTTCATAATTAAAGTGAACGTTAAGGCCCAATAGGCATATTGTTTTATATCCTTTTGTTGATGTTGTTGTTTCTTTGTTTGGTGTGGTTTATTTGTAATGATATACAACCCTTTGAGCTTTGAACAGTTAAAAGTAGTATTTTTCGACTAAACATCTAAGAAAGCATTCAGTTGCTTTGTAATTGTTTTGTTGTCTTTTTTTGTCTTTAAAACCATTTTGATTGATTTCTAACATTACGTGATGTGCTGTTACAATTATCTGTTTAATTGCTCATTGTGACAAATGTGAGCTGAAGATCTTATTGGTGTGACTGCACAACAATTATATCAGAAAAAACATATATTGTCGTCGATAAAGAATTCAGCATTACTGTGTAGTTATATCATATACCGAGACGTTATCAATCAGGTATACAACAGCAGAACAAAATATGCCTTCTCATGAAATACCTAACAATCTATCAACCAAACAATACATTACAAGATATCCAAAAAGTGGTGAATTGCTTTTAATTTAAGTTGAAAAAATAAGGACATCAATATATAATTACACTTTAAGGCTTGATTTATCACTGTCTTTATAATCTATCCTTAGGACGTGTCGCTTAAAACTTGATCAAACGTTTGTTATTCTCGACAAAATATGCACACATAATGAATTACTGGGAATCAAATACGAATGAATGAACAGTTTAATTTTGAACATCTTTATATTAATTCAGTAATTTATTTTAATCTAATGTTTTGCTCAATTGTGAGTTAACATCACTCTGCGTCCGTTGTTCAAAGAACATTTTCCGCTAAACAAAAGAAAAAAGCTATTATTATTATTTAACTCAACAAACTTGAAAAAAAAATAAAACATGGGATCAGTCATATGCGTATTGAAATCAATTAAATACCAAGAGTGTTGTATATTTCACAAAGACCATAAAGCAATCTCATGTTATTGTTCCCGTGCATAAATTAAATTTATTCAGAATTGAAGTTAATATAAAATAACTGAGACAGTCATCATGTTTAACTTGTGTTTGTGTATTCTCTGTATACTTAATACATACATAATTTAATTGAAAATAGAAACCTAACTTTAAGATCACCTAGTTATTTATTGTGATCGTTCTTTGTCCGTCGCCATGCGTCGTCATTCTTCCGTAAGCGTTTTATATTTTCAACTTCTTCTCAAGAACCACTAGACCTATTTTAACCAAAATATGGCAGGAAGTACCCCCATGGGGAGCTGCTTCAAGTTTGAGAATAAAAACGGGCTGTCCCCCTAAGGGAACACAGACAGGTAGAATACAAAAATCTTCTCACGAACAGATTCTCTGACTGCTTTCATACATGTATTTGATATGCATGGTCCTTAAATCTATGTTTACAAAGTTTGCAAACGAAAACAAGATATGCGTACAAACGAACCACTAGGAGCGTTACTATATCATGTAAATTCCTTGTTAACTCGAAAAAGGTTTACTTTTTGTAAATCAATCTTGACAAAACTTTCTGTGGAGTCCCCTTTCAGATTTGTGTCCGACGTTGCCGATCTCCATTCAATACATTTTTGACTTCTTGTCAAGAACTGTTGATCAGATATTCACGAAACTTAATGTAGATGTTCCTTACATGGTCCTCTTTCAGATTTGTGCCCCACATTGCCGAACTCCATCCAATATAACCGCCCTGGCGTCTGATTTGCCGAGACATGTTTGACTTCTTGTCAAGAACCATTGATCAGATTTTCACGAAACTTGATGTAGATCCCTAAGCACCTGGACTGCGTTAAATGGAATTTGCTACTACTTACCATCACCCCTTGCAGATGTGCGTAATCTATATATATTTGAGTTATCTCAAATTTTTTAATAGAGTTATGACCCTTCTATCAAATAGGTGTTAGTTAAACTAATGTCACGAAATACATAACTTAATTGGCGGCCGTCCTGACGACAGCTATAGTTCTTTCTTAATTGTCTTATGTAAGAAAAAAAAATTAACCTTTCCCATTCAGAAAATAAAACCCCCGAATAAAAAAGCTCAATTTTATATAACTAAAAACATACAGGGACTAGATAAACAAGTGTATTGTGTACGTCTATTGTGGTGACACCTTCTTGCATAAACACGTAATGTATTTACCTAATAAGCAAGTCATTATGTATTTCGTGAATGATTTATCACATAACACTGCGGCATATGTACATGGAGTGTATGTCACGACTCAACGTAAAAAGTAGGCGTCATCTTAAATTGATGATTGTCGGAAATCCTAGCCTTCACCCCATCTCACAAATATCATACCACGAACTTTGTTTATTTCTCATCTTACACAATACGCATGGAATGAAAACATTAAGACAAATATGTATGTGGTCCTCCCCAGCACTACGTCATTGATCACGTCAATATTACTCGATCATTCACGGACCAATAACAATTGTCTACAAGTAGTGAGGGCATACCAAACTAGTACATGAATAACGTCCTATCAAAACGTACTTCAAAATTTCATTTTCATATTCTTAAAGTCATAGAACTGGTAAACTGTAAGTTTGCGTATTCAAAACCAAATTGTCTCGTTATCTTAATGAAACTGAGCTTACCTTCATTACTTTTTTTTTTTTAAGGAAATCATTTTTCCATCAACGCACACTTTAGTTTGACCTTCATAGGTGTGTGTAACAATAAACATAAATTTAACTAACATTGACAAAATTAGAGTTTCACAAAAAATAAATTGTATTTAAGTCGAGTATAAGCGTTCTATTCACAAATAACAACATGGCGACCTTACGCCACGGACGCTATACGGGAGTTTATCTATTTCTAACGTATTCATTGCAATGTAAGTATGTATGTTGTTACAATGTAGGTTCTTGTTACCATGTAAGTTAATTATTGTTACAATGTTAGTATATTGTATTAAGTCACAGAATGGATACTCGTTGTCAGTTCTAACACAACAAGGACTAACTTTCTCTGAATTCTAATTCGACATAGAAAAACATGCCATATTTTGGTTGAATGTATGGGAAACTACGAAAGAGTAGAGGGGACATGGTACAAATTATTTTAATCCGCCATGGCGAGTTAGTATTCTGCCATGGCGAGATA
>JAUMGZ010008624.1:0-10268 GCA_032359645.1 Pododesmus macrochisma | reverse complement strand
TTAGTCCACGTGCTGTTTGTATCTGTGTATCGATGTTGGTAGGGACACTTGGTTGTGGTTGTTAGTCCACGTGCTGTTTGTATCTGTGTTGGTAGGGACACTTGGTTGTGGTTGTTAGTCCACGTGCTGTTTGTATCTGTGTATCGATGTTGGTAGGGACACTTGGTTGTGGTTGTTAGTCCACGTGCTGTATGTGTCTGTGTGTCGGTGTTGGTAGGGACACTTGGTTGTGCTGGCTAGTCCGTGTGATGTATGTGTCGGTGTTGGTAGGAACAATTGATTGTGGTCGTTAGTCCGTGTGCTGAATTTGTCCGTGTGTCAGTGTTGGTATGGACACTTGGTTGTGGTCGTTAGTCCGTGTGCTGAATGTGTCCACGTGCTGTGTGTGTCTGTGTGTCTGTGTCCCGGTGTTGTTGTTAGTGGTCGTTAGTCCGTGTGCTGAATGTGTCTGTGTGTCGGTGTTGGTAGGGACACTTTTTGTGGTCGTTAGTTCACGTGCTGTATGTGTCTGTGTGTCGGTGTTGGTAGAGACACTTTTTGTGGTCGTTAGTTCACGTGCTGTTTGTGTCTGTGTGTCGGTGTTGGTAGGGACACTCGGTTGTGGTCGTTAGTTCGTGTGCTAAATATGTCTGTGTCCCAGTGTTGTAGGGGCACTTGGTTGTGGTCGTTAGTCCGTGTGCTAAATGTGTCTGTGTATCGGTGTTGGTAGGAACATTTGGTGGTTGTCGTTAGTCCGTGTGCTGAATGTGTCTGTGTAACGCTGTTGGTGTAGACACTAGTTGGTGGTCGTTTGTCCGTGTGTTATATGTGTCTGTGTGTCGGTTTTGGTAGGGACACTTGTTGGTGGTCGTTAGTACGTGTGCTGTATGTGTCTGTGTGTCGGTGTTGGTAGGGGCAATTGTTAGTGATCGTTAGTCCGTGTGCTGTATGTGTCTGTGTAACGGTGTTAGTGTAGACTCTTGTGGTTGGTCGTTAGTCCATGTGCTGTATGTGTCTATGTAACGGTGTACGTTGTAAGGGACACTTGGTTGTGGTCGTTAGTCAACGTGCTGTGTGTGTCTGTGTTGGTAGGGACACTTGGTTGTGGTCGTTAGTTCACGTGCTGTATGTGTCTGTGTTACGGTGTTGTAAGGGACACTTGGTTGTGGTCGTTAGTCCGTGTGATGTATGGGTCTGCTTGCCGGTGTTGTACGGTACACTTGGTGGTGGTAGATATTTCACATGACATATGTGCTGATGGTTTTGTTAAAACACTCTTTCTACTACTGCAATGCATAACTACAGAGCAGAGTGACAATAACAAAAACGAGAACGAAAGCTTTTCATTGTGTTGATAGAAACTTTGGTTTGTTCTTGTCTCCTAAAACTTGTTGACGGATATTTTGCTCAGTCCTTAGTCCAAGAAATTTTCGTGCCATTTTGGTTTGCATTGGTTGGCTTTTAATCAATAATCACCAGCATTTAACTGCCTTTTCTCTGTGTGTTAATAGACATGTTGCTTTGTAGTTAGCACCATTGACATTGGTGTCGTTTCTCTATGTGTAAATATACATTTTATTTGAAAGTTAAGTCACTTGACTTAGATGTCACTTAAACTTTTGTGTAGATGGACATTGTTTTTTGGTTATTATTTTCCCTGGTCTGTTGCTATTTCTCTGCATGTTTACCTATAGTTCTGACCTTAATTATCGCTACTTAGGTGTCATATGTCCCTTTGTTGATAGCCATTTTGATTGGTCGTTGGTCTCATGATTTTAATGACGTTACTATAGAATTGTCTGTAGATTGACCGTTTTTTCGGTAAATAGTTTTCGTATTGTTTGTTTGTTTAATTTAAGCTTAACGTCACTTCCAGAGTGTTTCACCAATATCGTGATGAAGACCAAAGGATAAAATCAAAACGATACGACAGGAAGAACAGCAGCGATAGGAACGAGAAAAACAAAGCAATAGGGATAGTTCATAAAGGAGGATGAACCATGCAACGGCGTCTCCGCTACTCTTCTATCAAACTTTGCATGGTAATCTTTATCGTGCCAGGGAGTTAAAAATCTCTGTACACGGGACCGCCAGCTAAGCGTCGTCCCCTCCGAAGGACGTGCTGATCATTGTCTGGTTTCTACCCTTCAACTTGTCTTACTTGATCAACCCTACCAGGGACAGAAGTTACAGCTTAGCTTTCCGGGTCTTCGAGACACGCAAACCTCCCACCATGATAAGGTGATAAAGCACAGGGCGGAAATATTTTCCGTTATTTTGGTGCCGAATCTATATGTATATCTTGGTGTATTAGATTAACCATCGCATTACTATACCACCATATATCCCAACTGAACTCAGTTGCCAGCAATATAGGCTATGACTGATAAGGAAACTGCGTCAATTTTTTGCTTATCGTTTATTTTTTTTCAGTAGAAAAATTAGCGCATGGAACAATATAAAAAAAAAGTACTGAAAGTACTGAAACCGCGATAACCTCGGGAAACAGTTCATCGGGTTGACCCAAACACCTCGAGGATATAGTCCCGCTCTATTATGTCGTATAACGGAAAGGCCCGAGTGGTTTTCCGATTGGGTTTGGTGCGAGACTAGAGGCTTTAAAGACAATTGCTTATGTGCACACGGGTACACAGATTCAAGTTAATGACACATTTGATGTGATCGGTTGCCACTTTTTCAAAATATGATTTGTGTTTGTGTTAGTAAATTGATCATGACAACATCTTCAGAAAGAGACAAAGCATTGCATCAACTTAGTCAGCACAAGGATAAAAAGAAATTTAAATGACGTCACACCAATCCCCAAGACTAGTTATTTATGCGGACCGACTTTGGACTGTCCCCCAGCAATAAACCGGTAAATAGGACCTCTAACAATCCCAATTCTGGGTGGTTCCCGTATGAAACAAGAAGTATATGTTCTGTAATGTTTTAGGGTATTGTTTAAAAAAAAAATTAAAAAGTATAGAAATACATTTTAAATCAAATAAACACACTTCAGGGCGCTGTCAAGTATTTCAACAATCAACCACTAATATCAATTGTCAATAAAAACCTAAATTAGTAAAACATATACCACATATTTAAGCAATAAATTGTCTTACAGTGGCAGTTATAGGCGTAAGCACGTTATGAATAGTATGCCTGTACCATCTGTGGAACTTGTTGACCCTATAATTGCCACTACAGGGCAGTTTATTGTTTATATTTTTTAAATACACTTGGTTTGACGTTGTTTGGCAGAAAATGTATCGAATTAACAATTTACTTGAATAACGACACCTGTGTGATCAAATACTGGAACAGCCTAATTGTCACTTTAAGTATATTTTGACATCATTTTTTGGAACGGCAAGGCATTGTTGACATCACGTATTAGAGCAATGGCGTTTACAGTCTCATAACTGCCATACATGTAGCTCTCAAGTAAGGCTGTCTAGGACTTCGCCACACCGATGGAAAATATTAACAAATAAGCAATTAGGATGAGAAGCGACTACAGGAACGGGAAGTCATTTTTAAAATAACCAAAATATCAATTAGACATTAAGAACCAAGCAAACCAACTCTTGTTAAAAATCTTTATGTTGAGAGAGTAAAAAAAGAGTACTCACTATCCACTATCATTTGTTTATCAGCTACCCGTACGCGAAAGTTACCCTCTATCTAATTAGTTGAATTTTGTCATGAAAAAACAATTTGAACTATTCAGACTGCCTATTTGGAAATATCCCCAATAATCCATATGAAAATATCAAGGTTTCTTAATGTGATTGTCAAGGAAAGGCATAAAAAGATCGGCACATCCTTCGGAAGAACTCTGAGTTAAAGGTCTGGTGTGCATGAATGTTTAACCCCTAAAATGTAAGGATCAAATGTTAAGCTCAAGAACAGTAGGCAGTAACGCCGATGAATTGGTTCTTCCGTTCATTTTGATTTACCTTACCTTTCCTGTTACTGTCCTTCTTTCTGTTTTATATTACCGGTCTAAAAAAACAGATCTTCCACATTATTTGGACAGTCAGAAATTCAAACATTCACATTACAACGGACTCTAGTTTCATATTAATTTATCCAGACTACGAGCAAAATTAAGGATAGACTTTATAAGACTTACTTGTCAATGACGAACTTGTGTTAAAGTTTTAAAAAGACAAATATGTATTAAGTTACGTATTATAGATATAACCCAATGTTGTGGTTTTGAAAGAAATAAACTTTTATGCAACTAAAAAAATCTTCAACTTCCTTTCTTTTTCAGATATAGAGTAGGGAATATCTGAGGAGCACCGGAAGACGAGGTCGTTACAATGACCCAAATTTTATCTAAATATGGGAATATTCATGAGTTATAATCATATCAATACTATAATGCTCGTTTTGTTGAACACTCTACGTGAACACCATCACACTTTTGTACTTGATTTAATAAAGTGTTAGTTCATATGTCTAGAGAAAACACTAGAGTTAGAGAACGGAAACGTAAGAAATGTACTTCTTTTGTATAATGTTAGTAAAACGGCGGCAATGATTTCGGTGAACTGAAGAATCAAAGATCTAAATTTACACTGTACAATCTAAAGTGATAGATATATGAATAGCGTTGCTTCAAAAACACATTTTTTTGGTTTCATAAAAACTGTTAATTAGAAACGTTACTTGCTAGTCACAAGGCATTTTAACAACAACTATTTAAGGACCAGTTAGTCACCGGGACAAGCACATACAACGCATGTTATGTTTAATCGGCATAGAAATTTACTGAATTAACCGTTTGTATGTGTCTCGTTCCTCGGCGTGTCAATGATGGTGCATTTGTACATGTACAGTTCTGATCATAGTTTGTAAAGTACGATGGTACAGAACTATTCTTTAATTCATTATTAGTTTACTTAGATAAAGGAAATCTTAGATGAGAAAAAATATTGCATTGCGTTATCTCGGCATCAGTTTTATAAGGTATAGCAAATTTGGTCCTCGGCAATTCACAATGCAATCCCCAAGCTACCACCATGACAAACATATAATTGAAATCAATACGATCGTGTTGTACATCTCTTAGATCTGTTATCTTGAGTAAATCTGTCTCTCTATATTCGATTAATATTGTTACTGCTGGTTTTACGTTGTTTTCAATTGAACGCAAATTTCATCGGGGAAATGTCAGATCTGGTAGCGCACAGAATACAGCTTGTCCCCATTCATCAAACTTATACGTGTGAATCACATAGCCTCTCTGTGTACATAATGTTCTTCTCCGCGCTGTAGCCGGCAATATGCAGCTTGATGAAACAGATAATGACGCTGACATCACATCATCCAAAACACCTCCTTCTCTTTGCAATCTGCAGATTGTGTCTCTATATGTAATGGCACTGTTCTTACTATCTTCAAGTGGCTGATTCACGGTGCATGCATGGTAATAAGCCAGATATAGTTTCTTTAAAGGGAATACCTTGTAGATGTATTTGTTTTGTTCTTCGAGTGCTCCTGAATGACATTAAGCACAGTTTATGATGGTGTTAAGATGTGTTGTTGAATGTGAACACTACTCCTAGCGACGTTTATAAGAAGGACTTACTGCACACGGAAATGACGAGGCCAAGGGGTTTAAGATTGATGGCAAGTGAGTATTTGTGGAACAATACATATTATATCAACTAAACCAATCTTTACTTGGTAAACCGCCAAAATATGCAGGTAGGATATAGTCTTAGAGGTAATTTTTTTTGAATTTAATATTAAAGAGAATATGTACCAAAAAAATATTGCACTGGGAAGTAATCCTTTGACTGTTTGTACATTCAGTATAAACTTTTTTTTTATTTGTTCAGTATGTCACAGCATTATTATTATATAATATTAACTTCAGGAAATATAAGCAACAGCACACACACACACACACACACACACACACACACACACAAACACACACACACACACACACACACACACACACACTACATTTGCATGGTTGAAATAGTATGCACTTTCCAAGAACATAAGATAGCCATTATATAACATATTTCTTAAATGAACATTTTTAAATGAAAAACATATGAAGTTACACATTTATAACATATGTGTTGCACAATTATTTTCATTTGTATAGCACACACACACACACACACACACACACACACACACACACACTGCATTTGCATAATTAATTAGTATGTAATTTGTAATTTCAGTCATATTAACTAACCATTATACTCTTAATTTTTCGTGTAGAAACATCCAATAAAAATACAAATACAAAGTTTCATATTCATAACACACTAATAACAAAAATAAGTATAGCAAATATCATGCTCTTTCAGCTGAACTTGGTTTTCTAAAAACAAAAGGAGGAAAGAAAGCGGGATAAAGGGAGGATAAAAGGGAAAATAGATGATATACAAAGGAAAAGAAAAGAAAAACAAGGAAGCAAAAGAACGCAGGTTTCTATTTATAAAAAAAATTCTATTCAGTAGGACATAGTTTTCCTTATATTTCGTGGAGCTCTTACATCACATTTTTCTACTAGTGTATAAAATTTCCATTGTGTAAGGACTATGCAAAAAACCTATGTTATATAGAATGAAAGATAAAATGATAAAATAACAAATCATGATCATACGATAGATACACATTTAGTACAAACTTAATTCATTTCGGTTTATTATTTTCTACCGATAAATAAAGTGACTTTATAACTTCTTTTAGTGCACACCTGTTATTACCTATTATGGCATTGAAGGGCAATTCATATTCCCCAACCGATCCCTTTTGGGCAGCAATGAGGGCATGGCTTAGCTGTACACCCGAGCTGACATTATGCTTTCCCAAGCTGTTACTGATAAAGAAATGGCTACATGAATGCATAAAAAAAACTCACTAAAGTGCAATATCTCTTGGGAAAATTTAAAATAAAAAAAATAATAGTAAATAATAAGACAAGATAAATATTTGAAAAATAAAGTATGCAACATTTTGCTTTCCCGAGTTGTACCTTCAATCAAAGGTTGAGGTTGTTGCGTGCAATAATTGTGGAAAAATGGCCCGGACAAGCGAAAGCAAAGAACAAACTAAAAATTGACCCCATGACCTTGACCTTGGCCCCACAACCCCAATTTTGGTATGCGACACTCCGTTTGGCGAAAATGGTCCGGACACGCAAAAGCAATCATAAAACTCAGATTTGATCACGTGATCTTGACCCGATGACCCCAATTTGGTACACGGCATTCCGCCTTCCCACGTTGTACCTTCATGCCAAGTTTAAGATTGCTGTGTGAAAAAGTGTGAGAGGAATGGCCTGGACAAGCGAAAGCAAACAAAAAACTAAGACTTGAACCCTTTACCTTGACCTCAGGACCCAAAGTTTGGTACGCGACACTCCGCCTTCCCAAGTTGTACCTGTGTGCCAATTTGTGGTTGCTGCGTGGAATAGTGTTGAGGGATTGGCCCGGACAAGGTAGGAATGGACGAGGCGCAAACCTATAGCCCCTACCGGTGGGGGACTACTAAATTACAGCATTTTACGGACCGTGTTATAAACATGCATGTCTAAGTAAAAGAACAGCAAATTGTTTAGTAAAGCCATCATTCTTGTTATAAAATTTCCTAACCTGAGCGGCCTCGTGCAATAAAACACGTGATCAATTACCAGCACCTCGGGTCAAATACTTTTAGTACACTTCGGGAAGGGATTAAATATCTGTAAAATAAACGAACAATAAGTAAATCGAGGTAGTAAATTATAGATTCAATCTTACAACTGATTTAATTGTTGTTTTTTTACGTTAATAAACTATGAATTTTCTATTATCAAATTGATGTGGATTCATCACAAAAAAAACTATAGTTGACATTTACACATTTACACACCGGCAGATGCCCTACTAGGAACCATGTTTTGCTTCAAATAACCATCTAGCCATGCCCAAACCAAAGCGAGGCTCTCGGTCATGTAATATCAAAATACATTGCACAGCTCTCGACCAGTCAAAGTCACTGTTTCGTAATGGATCTCAGTTAGGGTCAACCGCAATATTTTACCGATTCATATGCCGAGGTGCACATTGGACTGGAAATGTGCGCAAAAGCACGTTTTGATCTCTTAGTGAGGTTTTATAACAAGGAAATGAATAACTTTTTACTTTGATAGGTTGATTGAGAATTTCCATTTTTGAACACGTTTGATATACAACATCAATCAGCTTCTGAATCGTATCCTCTGATGGTACGAGGAGAATAATATCAGTATAAAATGATGAGCTGGCATTTAACTCTGACTTCAACTTTGATAACTAGCAAAATTTTAGTTAAGTCAATGATGTAAAAAGAAAAGAAATTACAGGACCCCTCAAACAGCCTTGTTTAAGGCCTCTGTACACAGTGACGTCATCAGTCAATATATAGTTCATTTACACGTACGTAACACTTGACGTCACCATAAAGTGAAATGATCGCTGTGTTTATTTCCCTCTTACACCATTTAAAGTTACATACACACTAACGAATGGTAACTTCAGCTTAGTTTTTAATTTATTTTCAAAATGGTTATTTTTATTAAGCATGAAAAGTTAATAACTTTTCGTTAATTAAAACTGAAGCTCGTGTATCTTCACAATGTTACCAAATTAAAAAGAAAAATATAATTCGAGGCGAATTATAAATGACTGACAAGCGTTGATTTTGGACATCATCCCCAAATCGACTTCACATGGGTTATACTCGGGACGGATATTTAGACAGTGTTGTTGTTTAATGTGTATGTTATCGGGCAGAGTACATTAAGTGATATAGGTGTATCCTGATACGATTTTACCTATACCGTTAGAAATAGTTAATTATGTCATATGGCTTATAGGCGTGTGCACGAGAATAAGTTAAGTAATAAACTGCATAGATGTTGCAGACCTACTGGTATAACTGCAGCATGTGTCACAGACAAACTCAATGTAGCGCGTTATTCAGTTTACCTGAACCACCTGTGGCAGTTATTGCCCATATAGGGATGACAATAGCAAATCAATCGCTATATAATTCATTATAATGTTTCATTCCATAGAGGAACTTTGCGTTGGGATATTAATGTCAACCCATACCTTCAAATAAACAGTGTTTCTTGGCGATCAGTTGTATGGGGCAGTGTGTATGAAAAAAAGATATGGGCATTGAATCACCAATTCCCCTGTAACACGAGTACTCGTACAAAACCAGCCGGTCACAACCAAAAATAATAAAATTTTGAAAAATACTAAAATCAAGAGAAACATAACAAACATGATTTTTTCAAACCACAAATGAAAATTTTCATTTAAATTGTTTATCCATCAGCCAATCAGAGACCAAACACACTAGGCCCCGCCCCACCTGTCAATCAGATTTGATACTGTCAAACCTATGACTACCACTGTAAGACAGTTTATTGCTTAAATAGCGCTGTTTTTATTTCATTTTATTGAAGTAATCGCTTGCATCGTACCGGAGTGTGTACGTCGCTTTAACTGAAGCTATTTGAACATGTATAACAAGCCTATTCTCTTCTAGGTATATAAATCTAAAAACTAGGATAACTTAGATGCCTTGCGGTTTGTAATAATAATATATAAGTTACAGATACGGTCTTGATAGCTAAGTTGCTACCGATATCCATTCTGTTCGTCATTATAGAACGCTTTCCATGAGGTAAGTCTTTTGTTAAGGTTTTCACAGTATACACTTTAAATGGGACTGATAAAAGGGTAATACCACGTTAAGTTCATGGTAATTATAAATATCATTTTCTTAATGTTTAGTTGGGATCGAAAAGAATTATTACAATGTTCCAGTTTTTATGTGCCTACAATACAATAATGATATATTATAATCGCTGTTTTGATCAGTAACATCGCGGTTTGTAATTTTATATAATTGTAACCTTTGATTTACATCATTGTATTTTATTTTATTATATTAATACAATGTGTATGTGCTTGGTAAAAGTGTCACGACAGAGACTTACAAAGCACTAGATTTCTCTGTCTACGTGTATTTTGACCACGAGTTTGAACCATTGATGTAAATTCCCTGTTTGAACCAAGCATTAGTTACACGTATTTACAAACATATAAAGCTATCAGTCTTATACTTTAAAATGCATCAGAAAATGCAACAAATAATTCTCGTGGCACGTTAGTATAACGTGAATTTATTGTCTTTGCGGTATGTGATTGGGTAGGCGTATGAATTTTTGGCGCCAAAAAATTAGCCGTGAATAGGTGGTCATTGTGTGGTCA
>JAUMGZ010008613.1:0-10269 GCA_032359645.1 Pododesmus macrochisma | reverse complement strand
AATGTCATCTTCAAAAAATATGATACAGTGCATATAATGTTCCAATAAAATAAAGGGCTTCATGACCAATCAAAATGGGCTAAATTTATAGGCTTGTTCAACCAGTTGGACGTTAAGGCCCATGGGCCTCTTGTTATTTGTAAGAATCTTGACCATTAAATTAGGTCCTGGCACCCAGATAGCTGGCAATAGGTGTAAACTATTAAGGTGTAGTCAGAGAGATAATAAGGTATCAGGGGAGATAATTCAGCTTTTATTGGAGATTATGAAGGTGTCAGGGGGGATAATTCAGCTTTCAGGGGAGGTTATTAAGGTGTCAGGGGAGATAATTCAACTTTCATTCAGCAGATTTAATTATGAAGTTACAAAGTTAGATGAACTAAAGTATGTTATCTTAACATGTTTTTGAAATATACATGTTTATTGGACAATTAATTCAGACAGATATTCAAAATTATAGGCATTGAATATTCTTTACTCCCTTAAATATATATTGTATTACCATAATCTGTTTCAGTTTTCTACATTCACTGACATTTATTAGTTATCGTAGTAATACAAATACGTACCACTGGGAACAGTTACTCTATGTAAAGGGATGGAACCAGCCTACTCAATAGTTCACTGAGCTTATGTCTTCATTACTAATATATATATACGAGTATATGTCTGGTTTAATTGTTGTATTGTGCCCAATTTCTGTGTACTATGCATCCATGCATGTAAGAGAGTTGGCATGCACTACAACCAAACACACATATCTGCAGCTAATACTTGGTTCTTAGTACTACTTGTGAACCCTTAGTTACAATACAAATAGACTCTTCCTTGCTGTGTGTTTAATCTTGGACTGTGCTATAGTGATTTATAGGGTATAGTAGACACATGAATCATGAAGAAATTAAAGATGGGTTTAAATTTTTCTTTTGAAAATTTAAAGATAATACAAAAACTTAATGCATGGTTTTGTTCATTTTTGATGCTTATAGATATTGAGTTGCTTGTTTTTCTATCGAAAACTAATTTGCAGTAGGCAGTTAAGAATTTGATAGTACTCCAGAGGGTTTTAAACAGCCTTCACAATCATTTCCTGTCTTTTTCATTACTACGCTCAATCTCCGACATATTGGAATTATGTTTGTGTTATTACAGCATGTAGGTGGACCGATATATAGATTGTGGATATCAGAATTGTTACGGCTGCCATTTAGATATAAAAATGTCTTGTGAACACAACAATCTTAAAATTTCATAGAAACTCTTGTCAAGAAAACTTTTTGTATTTGAACTGCATTATATTGTTCAGTAGAATATTGGAATCGTTATCGATCATCGATGCTGATTTTGATTAAAAAAGATCCAGAAAAAAAACTGGCAAGAACTTTAATTAACGTCGCGCACACTCTGTTCGATAAATTGCTGCGAGAAATTCATTTTTCAATAAAAACTGACCTGTATATTCTTTAAGCCTACTCTAATAATGAGAGCTTGGTTTTTATTACAAAATCTAACCTTTGATTACCACTTTTAACTTCCTAAGTCCAAATCGTTCAAGGTGGTATCAGCTAATTAATATCAGATATAAAATAAATCTTGTGAAAATATGCCGTAAACAGGATGTCACCGCCAGCAGCATTATATTGATTTGGTTTCCTATAAGGTTAAAAATCTTTGATATATATTTTTTTTTTAAATATATGACATGCTATTGTTTTGCATGTTTGAAGAATTGTAAAGAGCCCTGAGCTTGGCAGTACGGAGGTGTCTTCACAAGCAAAATAATCCTAATTGATGTGTGATTTTTGTCTGCCTCCCACTCGGTGGCTTTCAGCCATCTGAGAATTCTACCTACGATTTGCACAGCCAGTGAGAATCTGGACTCTAGTAGCACAATCACAATTACCCACAATCTGACTTTGTTGTTTTACACTTAACGGTTTCTGCAGATTCTAAGAACGTGACTTTTGAGATTAATAGTACAAGTCCTGTGGGATTTACTATGAAAAATTAAACACCTTTTCCTTATAAGGTACATCCACACTCAAATCTGCGCTTTGATTACTTGACAACATACTGAAGGTCTAACCCATTCTAACATTCTTCTGTGGAAAAATAATTAAATAACTTCGTTTCCAAAAACGTTTACTGCAGTTTGGAGGATACTGTAACAGTAACGATTCAACTGGATTAAAGCAAAAGATTTGTAAATTAAGTTGTTTGGATTTGAATTTGCCTTCAATTATTTCTGATACAATTGGAATTACTTTATATGCTTTTAAGGACATTTATAATACATGTAGTGAACATTGATTTTAAGGTTTGACTTTATCTTCAATCATATTTTATACTATTGGGAATTACTCTGTACCCTAAAGGATAATCTATGATACCGGTATACGTAGTGACAAATGAACTTAAGATTTGAATTTTTCTTTGATCGTTTTTGATACTATTGGGAATTACTCTGTATACCCTGAAGGATATCTATGAGTGCAGGTACAAATGACAAAGGAAATTGTAGATGAACATTGCAGGATATGTAGACTTTTCAGACTCTTCTTCATTCCATTGGGGAAAGATGATTCTTAATTCTTCATGGAGATGAGCTATGTTTCCGCAGGACACATTTATGACAAAACAGCCATAACTCATGAACATAATAATCGTAAGATAAGCTAGCTTACGTAACAGAACTTTATGTTCTCTAGTACATATCATATTGTATATTTTGTTCGATTGATCGCAAGTCAATCAGAAAAGTGAGAATTTACAATTCCAAATGATGCCATCTCTAAAACGTTTTTATATCTTTTTATAACAAGATCAAATTCAGTGGGCGGAGTGTTTTATGACCAATAGAGTGCTTTCTATGGAAGAACTGTGGTTTATATAAAAGGGTATTTTGATTATTGTATCACAATAACATATCAAAGATATTCATCAACTCAAAGGACTAAACTGGCAAATTATATGATATGTTAAATCTCGAAAAAATAGGTATCTTTTAAAGTCTTCAAAATTATAGTCACTCAGAAAAAATACAACATTAAATGATAATTTGATATGGAGAATTCAAAGAGTGCTATTTTATGATTCAAGAAGTTGCTACCCACAGGAAGTTTTAGTGTGTGGAAAAAGAAGAATAACAGTTTGGCTTTATTATCACAGTTTGGCTGACCAGGTCATTGTGTGTGGTCAGTCTGTGTCAATTTTGTGTATTTCACCAGCAACTGAATACTAGCTGACACTGATTATTTGCAGTAGGTGGGCATAGAACATAGGCATTGGACGTTACCATACACTGAATAGAAGCGGAACAAATATTGGACGTGGTCACAATATCAATACAGCTATATTATCATTAAGGAACAAATACACAATGGACTCCAGGACACGCAAGGCCGAGTGCTTTATGATGAGAGCTTAATATTGACGAACTGTGTTTTATAAAGAGCATTTGATTCTCGTATAATAATTATTGTATCAGGGATATATATATATATATATCAGTGCTACTCTGGAAAATCCATATACTAAGATACCGGTTTGTGTTTTATATGTACTGTGTGTTTCTGAAGGACTTTGTGACGGGGTGCGACAGTTGGTTAAGTTCAATCAATGCAGTCATGTTATATCTGAAGGTATTTTTCAATACCACGATTTGAGTTTGTCAAGCTTTCAATTGTCACGTGATTATTTGCTTTTGGAACACTATGTGTACTTTTTATATAAGACTTCAAAGAAGATTTCAGTTGTAGGAAAATATCTGATCTTTGAAAAGAAATACGCTTTTTGTAGGTATATATATTAATACTTTATTTTTAGGTACATATAACTTTTTTAGGTAAATATAATAATTTTATTTTAGGTATATAATAACTCAGTTTTTTGTTTATAAAAATTCTACTTTTTGTACAAAATATTGGATTATGCCATGAGTAGAACTCAGCATGTGGGAGAGATCTTCATGAATTATTTGTCAACGTGAATTTTAATACCAAAAAAAAATTAGTGTAAGTAGCACAAAAACTGCTAAACAACAAAACAATCAATGGACAGGTGAAAAATGTTCTATTGTGATAATTATAGTTAGAAAGCAAAGAGAGGATCAACAAATTTTAACTGCTTCAGTACCGCCAACACCTACATAATTCTGTTACATCATGATCTGAAGGTGAATCCTATGGGACACATTGTAGGAGGATGAACGGCTCTGTGTGATTTTAATTAGGAGATTTACACAAAACAGACAATTTACAGAGATTCTTACCATATATACACGGATATTACACATAAATCTATGTCTAGATCTATTACGAAGTGTTTTCATTGTCAACCATGTGTGCTAATACAGGTAGAGTGATTTGATTGTGATAAAAAGTAAAGTACACATACTTATAGGTAAACAATACACCTAGACTTTTAACTGCGTTTAAATATCAGTGTTTATACGATTTCTTTACACGAGTGAGCTGACCAATGAGAAGCTACGTCGTAAATGGGGTATCTTATTTGGAACTTTTACCTGACGAACCCACAGGTGTGCAAAATAATAACATACCTAAATTGGATTTATCTACTACATGTATGGGTAGCATGGAACAGCACCTGTCACAGGCCCCCTTACTAAGGGGCAGTTCAGGTGAGTTTAGTAGCTGTTTAATTGATTTTGTCTGTTGAGTTAATGAGACGTTAGAATTAAGGGATTGATAGAGTAGATATGAGAAGAGTGAAGCAGTCTAGAACGACTTTAGGTTTATAGGTTGGGTATATGTTTTATGGTTGGGACATTAAGTGACTTTGAGATCCTGAACATTTAGTGCAAGTCCCAGTCGTAGAAAATAATAAGGGTTGCATCAGACCCCAAAATGTAAAATATCTTAATTAAAGATTATTTGATACCTAATAGTTAATTTGATACTCCATTATTGTAACGAGCACCAAAATGTACCCATCCCTACCCCACATACCCCATCCCAGCCCATCCCAGGTACCCCACCACACTACACCCCTTATTAACCCCTGTATACTCAATCAATAGCTATATAGTATCATGTTGACCTTAAAGAATGTGACATCAGTGACAGACTAGATATACCATTTTAGCAAGGGACCCTTAAAGGATCACTGATGGGCGGAGCTTGTTTGTCAATAAAGACTGAAGCTGTCGTAAATGGGCGTTATTTTTGCAAAATGACCATTATATTGTATCATCTGTATTCAATATGTATAGTAGAAGAGATATATAAATTGCTACAAGTCTTCACTTCAGCAGTTGTGATATATACGTATATACATGTAGTGGCAGACGACAGTTGTGTGGCAATTAATTGTTTCTACATTTCTTTAATTATTTCATTGCGTTTAGCTGTTGTTGTGAAACATACAATGACTAATGACAGTTGTTAACAATGACATTTATTTTCTAAGACAAAGTAACAACACAAATGAATAGAAACTGATAAATAATAGAAAGATCAATTTGGGATTTGACACTGAAGAAATGACTGAGACCTAGCAGCTGTAGCACATGAGACTGCTACTAATTGAATTATCTCGTTTTAATTAGATGATGTAATATTTCATATAAACTGTTAATTGATTTAACACATTGTGAGCATTGTCTGGTTTATTGACTTTTAAACGGGTGTTTAAAGTGACCTACAGGTATACAGGTAAAATATTGAGTAACACAATGTAAAGACAGCTTTACTTTCTTTCTATAGTTCCTATGCTGTACATGTTGATTTATTTTAGTCTTATTTGGCATCACAAGAAAAGACTTATACTGTGTTGACCTTCCGTCTGTGTCTACCTTCTGTGTGTGTCTCCTTGTTAAGAGACAAAAAGGTCTCTGCATGCACACAGTCAACATTAACCATTATACATGTCGTGTATTTTGAATTTATGACCAGTTTTATCTGCATTGACTGTATACTTTGTGAGGTACCTGTAAGAGACTTTGGATTTGTATAATTCCTTCATAAGACGTAGATAAGAAATTGATTACAAACTGTCTGGAAGTATTACCGTCAAGACAAACATCTTGTTTAGAAACGAGATACATGTTATCTATTTATATACAGTTACTTATATGTGTATACAAAATGCAACAGTTGTTAGCTTGCACCAGGAGGTGATTTTCAGAAAATTAACTTTATTGTAAACTGTCAAGACGTTGGGTGGATAGTCTGAAGTTTTGTGTTTCTATTCTAAGGACCGTCATTTCTATATCAATGTTGCAGGATATTTAGAAATGCAATTACTGTAGCTGATAATTATATATAGTTATTGAGTCGTCAATGTTTTTTAACTTATCGTCCATTGTTGAAGATACAGGATTTGAACTCACTGACTCAATCGTAATATATTTCTGAGTCACTGATTATTTTTAAACTAATGACTGCTCACAGATGAACAACATGGCCTACATTTGTATGGGACAGTGGAAAGATGGCACCTATTTAACAGGTAAAAAGAAGAAAAAAGAGATTTTTTTATTAACTTTATTTAAGAACTGGTATTGATTTTATCTGAATTAAAAGTCAATTTTTATTAATGATATGAATGATATTTTGTTTAAAATTGAAGCTCCTTTTGTCATGGTATTGTCTGAAAAAGAAATTTCTTGAAGACATTGATCATTTGTTTAGCAATGATTGGAAATTAGGTGTCTTACTTACAGGTACTGTATGTCAAACATTTGATCTTTTTCTTTTTTGTGTGTTTGTAAGTGAATTCAGTTATTTGAAATTGGAATACATTTACTTAACTTGGTCCCTAAATTATATTTACATGGGTGCCATTAATCAATATTTTAACTAAACCTGAGTCTGAAATACTAAGTTTAAAACTATACCTGTCAGTAATGCCGGAATGTATGAAAGTGAAAATATATTTCTTAAAAAGTCAATATGAACATTACTTGTACTGCAAATAAGTACAATAAGCGTACGGTAGGTATTACCTGGGTTTTCACTCTCTTTGAAGGTAGAGAAAAGTCTGGTTGACTCAGAGATGGTATAATATGTCAGAATCCTTTATTCTTTCTATAACATTATGTATTCCCTAGAAGTAGTACTATAGTAAAATCAGTATTTGGGCATTTCCCTTCCTAATCTGTGACTGTTTTTTCCATGCTGTTTTCTCCATGTACCTCAGTGCATTGTGGTGACTGATGTATAGAGATGATAATATAAGCATATACCATGTAAAACTGGACATGTTCTCACTCTTTTTGGACAATTTTGCCTTCTTAAATCATTATTCGTTATTGGTTTTTCTGCCCTCCTATTACTGTATCTTAATCAGTATAGATGTAATAACTTTGCCTTGCCAATTCAGTATAAAGCCCCAATCACACTGTCAGGTATTGAGGACTTGGTATTCACAGACTACGTTTTTTAAAACATAGTAAAACAGCAATATAAGTATACGTAGTAAAATGTAGCATAATGGGGCAACAGTTTGGCAAACGTAGGGCGAGGAAATGTAGTAATACCTAGCCCTCAATACCTGACAGTGTGATTTAGGCTTAAGGTCTCATTTCAAACTTCACAGGTCTTGTTAAAAAGTTTGTCTTTTAATATTAGTGAGTGGACTTTGATTTGCTGTAAATGACTCGGTATAATATGCTTTGTAAAGGGATTTTTATTCCAAAAAAATTATTCATTGCCAATTCATATGATATTTCAGTGAGACTGCACTTCGATAAAGTTGCCATCAGTACATTCATACCATCACAAGCAGACACTGTCTCCATATGACCTGAATGTGAGTTGAAGGGACGTTAAACCCCAAATGCCACACAATTTGTACATGTAGCACAATTGTTTTGGAACACAATCAAAGTTAATATGGCCACTCACCTGTCCATTAAAATTGTACATTCATTTCTATATAAGTAATCCAACAGTCTACATGCTTAAGAATTTAAAAGTTTACCGCCCCCAACAGTAAATACCCTTTAATGTTTAATTGATATCGTAATATACTTATCCTCAAGTTTTGATTGTATTAGATTAAATTATGTATTATTGAATCTTTCTCGGCAATATAAGCTGTTTAAGTATTTATAAAGTTGGTATAACAATCGTAGACTGTGTAATATCTACATGTTTGACAGCGTACCCTGCATATATTTTAGAAATCTACAGGGGCTGTATGTTAATGCTTTATTACATAATATTAGCACAAAAGAGAGTAGGGCAGAGATTTTTATTTGCACACACTTACATAGCAAAGTTTACTTTAGGTTAAGATATGTTTGTGCATGTCTTACATGACGGAGTATAAATGCATTCTCTTGTCGTTGACATTTCGTATTATTTATTACGATGTCACAATATACAATGAAATATTTCTGTTGCGTTGAGACTAACACTCTTGGGTGATTTAGCTTTCAAATTTAAGATTGAAATCTTGAGGTTTGAATAAAATTATAAATCATGTTCATCTTTTAGCATTTAAGCAGTATTTTAAATTAAAGTTTACAAGATTGTTGCACAAAATCTACACTTTTATTTGCTCTCAAAAGCATGCACCAATATAAGAAACTGTATTTGTATCTTAACATATTGCAATAGACACAGATAAAACCTAAACAATATAAATGTAGACTCATTATGGAGGGACATTATGTTACATGTAAGTATTGAATAATTAGTGGCCCAGATCTGGCATAAGAATCCTGGCCACGTCAAAACCAAAGACATTAAAATAAGACAATCTTCTCGCTCCCTACTTAAAGCTCAGCATTACTGGGTAGGAGAAGGACTGGTTTGCTCGGTGTCATGATAATGTGACTGAATGAAGTATTGTGTCAATTAATGTGTCTGTGGCATGGTATTTCATTGAGATAGCACTATAAAGTTGCCATAAGTGTGCACTGTACAATTGCAAGCAGTCTTGATAATGACCTAATATACATGAGTTAAAGGGACTTTAAACCACAATAAAACAAACAAACATTAGACCTGATTATCTGGCACTAGTGGCAGGCAGATCTCCCTCACACAGGCAGTTTTCAGTCTGTTCTTCATTTACGAAACAATAGGTACCACTTTGAACATATTAACTAGCAGGACTTAAACTCATAATCTGTGTTTTTGTAGTCGTGGTTATCAACCATTCTCAAAGATGTTACAATAACACTAATCATAAAGTCCTAGAAACTTCGTCTTCAGTTTGTTTTCTGAGCTTAGGAAGGATTATCTCCCTTTATATAAACAACATGGTTTGATCACTATCCAAAGAAATACCAGCTGGTGCATGTTTATGCAGTATGTATAATGTTGTTTTTTATCAGATGTAATCGGACTGTACAGTGGTGTTATTGTAAAAAATCTATCATTACATCACAGTATCAAAGTCCTACAGATATTTCATATTTGTGTTGTTGTTATACTTGATGTGAGAACTCAAAAAAATATATAAAATAAAGAAAATTAGAATGTCTGAAAGTTGCTTTAGATTTGGTTATACCGGTAATATAATATAAATAATGTGTACTTAATCATGATGATGTCATTTAAAAGTGTAAAAAAAAATACATTGTACATTTCTGTGTGGATTCTTTTAAATACAGATTCTATTTTACTAAACCATTCATCCGTGATTTTAGAAAATGAGAGAGAGAACAAATTCTAGGGTAAATATAATAGTTGTGAATAATTGATTGCTTATTTTGATACCATATGCATTCGCTAGGTACAACTGAAAATGTTTTTTATTTGAGTTGATTTTTAAAGATTCTGTGATTAAACTACAATGTGTAAAGAGGTTAAGTGTTTTGTGATTGGAAGTAAAAAATCTAAATAAACCATGTCAAGACTATCAAAGTCTGACTAAATTAATTAAATAAGATAGATTCAAATAAATCACTTCAGATTAAGACAATATTTAGTCCTGTAAATATAATGATATTCCTTTAGAACTCTGGTATAAATTATTAAATCAATTGAAACAAATTAGAAATGTTATAAAACTAAAAATCTAGATGCAAACATAGATCAAATTTAACTACAATTTTAAGAAAAGTGAATCAATGACTTGGAAAATGAGCACCAGTTTCATTTTAAATTACATGTAGGTACTAAAGTTAATTGGTTAATGCTGTTGTTCCCCCTCAGTGCAGATTTGATCAAGTTATGTGCATTTGGTAAATGATATTGCCGCCCACAGCAATGTGTTTGTGATATTTAGTGTAGATCAAGATAAGACCAAAGCCACACTTTTACAGAGAACACTAGGCCATGTCTATATTCTATG